>JBBMOY011166879.1:0-10119 GCA_037951405.1 Platydemus manokwari | reverse complement strand
AGAGTAAACAGAAAATTGAATATCCAAACCTACCTTCTGCTCTTCGCCCAGTACCTCATTCAACAGATGTTCCAGTTGTTATGCAATTGAAAACAAAATACTATTTTTTATCTCATTTCAAAAAGCTAGCATTAAACAAGTATAACAAGTGTGAAAAAGTGTGATATAAAATGTGTGATTTTCAAGTAAAAGGTAGAGTAGTTGAAGGGCCTACCTATATTGTAATATTTATATATTTTTTTGAATTCTTACATCAACGTAAAGGAGGTTCGATATCTGAGCCTTCCTTTGTTGAACACTTTTCTTTTAATTTGTGCGTTGTTAAACTGATATATTGTTTGCTTGCATAACTAATTTTGGTTGCAAATTTTAAAGGGAATTTTTATTGTAGTAACATACGGCATTAAAATTTATACATTGTTAAATAAAAGAAAATAAATCTTATTGATATCATTGACTTTTATTGTTATAATTGTTTTATTTATTCAGTAGATTATTAAGAATATAAGAGCACGCACCTACCGGATTGACATTGCGATTCAACTGGTAGCAACGAACTCACATATATAGGTTATAGGTTGATCAAAGAACCCTAAATATCAACAAAATAAAAAAATTTAATATTTAATTTGAAAGGTTCATTATTTTATAATAAAAATTTGTAAGGCTAGCTAATTTAATGGAATTTTGAAGTTTAAGAACTTTAAAAATGATAAACAATTAGGGTTTAAAGTAAGAAAATGATTTAAAATTTACAAAAGATAGAAAAATCCTTGGTACAAAGTACCGAATTTCAGCATCTATATAAGTTGATGAATTCCCACCACAATTCACTCTAAAAATTTTGAAGGTTTGAAATTTTAATCAGTAGTGACTAGGAAAAGGAATTTGGGACGAAAAGTATTTTAATAGATAATTTGATTCGGCAAGCTAATACAGATAATAGGTAAACAACCACAATTAATTGCTTAATTTATAAATAAATAAAATATTTAAAATCTGAACCACTCTAAAGGATCCGCCTTTGGAGTATATATCATAAACTATAATAAAATATTAAGGAATCAAGCAAAGTTCTCACATTCTCGGTGAGATAAATGCACCAATTTGTTTAACAAAATCTTGATTGAGTTAAAAGTGTGAGTTAACGTACGATTGTAATTTGTGATTATTATAATTAAATAAAAAGTTTATTTGTACTTGTTGATTATTATTTACTCTGATATAAAATCTTATATAGAGAACTCACGCTGGTAAGTTGGACACAAGCAACAAAACATCATTCACAACCCAACACATAGTATGACCGTTGTCGATAATTTCCATGGTATTCGTGCTTTTTCTGGTAGCTTTGTCTTTCTCGGGCATGGAATCTATTAAGATACTGATTAGTTGTTTTATATACGACAGAACTTTGCGGTACAGAAAGCAATAGTTGTTGAAGATGTATATAAGAGTGGGGATAAGGGGGTTTTGGGTCCGCGATCCGAAAGGAGTTAGATGAAAGACACGATTGTGATATAAACTATAATTAAGAAAGTTAGGGCACAGGTCTGTAATGGTGTTCACTAATGCCGCCTTAAACAGTAAAAGACATACGAACACCCAAGCATAGTAAGGGGTGGATGAACAGACCAGGGGTTATTTGCAGAATGAACAATATTAACAAGAGGTCGATTTAGATAAGCGAGATATTCTGTAGTCATTCTCGAGAAGAAGCCTTTTGACGCGTCTGGGAAAGAAATATTTCTAAAATGATAAAGTTCATTCATATTATTTGATCCAGTATGAGAAAAGTTATAAGGGGGCAATAGAAAGGCCAAATTTATTTGATTTTTATTGAGAATTGAGGCTCGAGAGGTCCAGTACTCCTGATCTCGTCCGTCCTCTATCCGAAAGAGGGAGGCTATAATATCCTGACAGAAATAATAATTAGCAGACATGGTACGTTAGTAAGAAAATGATCGTTACGTAATATGTCAATATTGACAACTAGGTTTTTAATAGTGATAAAATGTCAAAAATGACAATAGGTTTTTATCAATTATAGTACCAAAAGTGACAATAAAATGAACAAAATATGATGATGTTATTTCGCAAGTAAAAGAATTGAAATTAATAATAAAATATATTATAAGTATAAAACAAAAACAATATAGGAAATATGAATATTATTTTTACACTATAAAGTGGAGATCGTTTCTTCAAAGAAAATATCTATGACTCCTTTATTCTTTGCGTTATCGGAGATTAATCCAGTTACAAGGATGTTGATTATATAAGAAAGGTACGTTTATAAGATAAATTTTATAACTAAAAAATAATTTAATATCATCCAGCAATACTGGATATAGATCGGCACTGTGTCAGAAATACAGGAGCTTCAACAACTAAATAATGACTTTCAAACAACTAAACCAATGACTATTGACATTCTCTGCCAGTACCGAATTACTGATTTAGTCATTATTGGTAGGAAAATCTTCAAAAACTCCTACGCATTTAATTTTAATCTACGGTAAATTTTCTGTGTTTGAACTTTCAATGTGATTTAAAATCAATCCACTTATTTTTAAAAGGCGGTTAATTGTTTATTTTGGGGAAATCTTTATTTCTAATGGGGATTTATTAATGCTAGATTTTATTGCACTGGTTAATTTAATAGCGCTATTTTCCTTTGAAGTTAATTTCCCATTAATAATTATACATATAAAATCGATACAATTTTATATCAAAATAAAAATTCAATCTTCCAAATAAAACAAGAGGCAAAATAAAAATTACTATTTCTATAAAAATTATATTTTCCTTAACCGTTTATGCATTTATACATCTATATAATATTCTACTGTTATATGTCAAAAATAAAAATACACAAATCATATCGTTAATTTTTGTCAATTGTCAATAAATTGATCATTAAACGAGTCAATAGTTGTAGGTATCAAATTCTAACATACAGACTATGATAAAAAACAATTTGTTAA
Source organism: Platydemus manokwari (assembly GCA_037951405.1). Classification (NCBI taxonomy): domain Eukaryota; kingdom Metazoa; phylum Platyhelminthes; order Tricladida; family Geoplanidae; genus Platydemus; species Platydemus manokwari. The sequence goes on along the minus strand of JBBMOY011166879.1, from coordinate 7,132 downwards.
ATTTACAATAAATTATTTTTGATTGTTGACTGGGGCATTTGTTGGAACACTGAAATAAAATATAAATGAAGACAGAGACTCTTAACTATTAAAAGTTTACGTAAATTAGAACAATCAAAGTGAAAGAAATCACAGGCTAGAGTGAATTATCGAGAACTATAATACAAGATAAAAGCGTAGGAGCTGCCTTATTCGTGCCATAAACTTTACTATTCGCATGACTTCCTTAGAGTTGAGAATACGAGAGAGTATTTGAACGGAACAAATGTTTCAGAACGAAACAGATGTTTCAGCAAATAATACTAAACCACATTTTATTCGCAAAGCTTCAAAATATTATTCAATGTTATTAGTAATAGAATGAGAATTTGCTGCCTCAATTTCTTCCATTGTTTGTGATTTCTTACTGAAGCAGCTTTGTATTTTACCACAGGTTACGTCCTAAATCTCTAGGATACCGATTCCTCTTTCTATGATAATTGTCCCACTTTTAATATATTGTGATAATGTAATAATCATTCATAAAATAATTAAAATTTACAGTAATGAACATATAGTTATTAAAGTCTGCAATCCAAATTTTTCATAAAAAAATTAACCAATGCATTAAAATCATTTATAAACTGAATGATAAATAAATTCAATAAAATTAGGAACTAATTGTTTATAGGAAAAATAAATCAACAATGATACTAGTAATTACTAAACTGCAAACGGAGAATGGAGAATAAAATAAGTAAAGAAATCTTCATTATTGATTAAGAGAAAAGTAAATAAATACCAATAACTTTGAAATAAATAATAATGAGCTACGATGAATATAAATTATACAAGTAGTAGTACTGAAAAAAAGAGTCAAACAATTCCAATTAATTTCATATTAAAATAAAATTTTAATATTTACATCAGGTATCTGAAACTGATTAATACAATTATAGCATAACAAATCCAAAATCGAAATTTATAAACACAATTATAATTATAATCAGTACTTTAATTCATTTAATTTTGCAGTAATTGCCTCGAGGGATTATTGTCGACAAACTAATGCAGTTAAAGCTTGCATATAACACTAGACAGTTCTCTTAAAAAATTAATTCTCCTCCGATCTTCTTTTTCCTAAAGGCTTAGGTGGCATTAGTTCCTAATACTGGTTATTAAACAATCTTCGGGGCACTGCAGCTTCACCACATTAATTTAACTGCAATAAGAGATTTGCACTTTTTATGTACAATGATTAGTGACTTCAATTGCTCTATTTATTATATCATTATCATATCATATATTAACAGGTAACCTATTCTTCAGCATTGCTAAAAGTTAGATATTGGTGTAATTACTTTATCCATATCTCAGGTAAATCAAGCAATACCGATTAAAAAAAATATAAATTGGAATACAACTAATAAAGATCAATTAAAAAACTTTAAATCAAATCCTCCAGAAACCAATACATTTTCCAAGCATAAAGGACAAACAATCCAGAAATAATCAATATTAAGCAAACATTTTAAATCCCAATAAAATGAACAAAAAAAAACGAAATCAATAGAGAATAAAGATTGGAAAAAGGACAACATAAACATAAACTAAAAAGAGAATCAATAAAACCCAAATCAATAAACCGTTGTAAATGAATAAGTAATCGAGAAATTCTTAGATCAAACACATTTAATAAAGAAAAAGCAATTAAAATTCAAGGAAAATAAAGAATCATAAATTAAACAAACCCAAATAAAGCACAAATGAAATAAGCTTTCTTCAGAATTAAACCAAAAGAAAGAGACAACTAAGTTTTGAAACACAAAGCACCATCGAAGAATAAAATAGCTACAAAAACTTTTCTCTGAATCATGATTTTGGCAAATCAGCATATTAAAGCACGGAAAACACATAAATACATTAACGTACTGCTTCCACGAAGAAACTCGCACATTGACAATTTAATTGCACGCTAAGGCATGTAGATGATATTCTTTATATTCTGTAATTATATTAAATTATTTAGTTATTGTTATTTACAGGAGAATACAACGAGAAACAAGACCATTTAAATTATTAGCTTGTAGTAGAAATCATATTTGTAGAAACATTAATTTTATCAAGCAATGCACATTAATAATCAATATGATTGTTGCTCATTTTGACAAGGTCATCGGTAAAGCTTTATACTCAACTTTTAAAATAATTATGTTCTTAAAATAAATCATGTTCCACTTTCCTTTTAATATCCTCATGGTGTCCCACCATTAAGGGATACCCAGGTTCACTTTTTCAAATTCTGTAAAACAGTAGCTCATTCAGTAACAATGAAAACTTTATTTGACTGTTTAAATTCAGTTTCTAATTTTGACAAAATAAAATAAATTTTATTCACTATCATTATTATCATTATCATATTATCTTTATTAAATACTATCTTTATTAAAGCAGTCTATTTTATTAAATATCAAGTTTTGGATAATAGAAATAGCGCAACTTAAGCCTCGAATTCAATAGAAAATATAGAAACTCAGATCTCGAATAATACAAATTAAAAAAATATTATAATTATTATTTTTAATATTTTATATATAATTTTAGTATAAGTTTCTGCATATCTGTTTTGAAATATTTACATATTTTAGATTCTGAGTATTTGTCGTTATTAAAATAAATCAATAATCATTCTAGATTCGCAATTAAATACCAGAAGGATTTATAACACGACCAAGCTCATAATATCAATGTCATAAAATCTAGCAATCAAATCTCACAGTGTCAGAAACTCAGAAATTTATCCATCTAATTTCTAAATAGTATATATAAACAATAAAAATGTTTGAACATCATTTAAAAATAGTGCAAATTACATCAAATAAGTGAAAATTTTAAAATTCCTCGAATGATACACATGATTGGTAGATCAGAAAGAAAAATACAAAGAGTCAAAAACAATATGAAAATTTTGGATTCAGGTGGTTTGAAATTTTTTTTCAATTAATCTAATAGATGAGTTCGAACCTTGTCATTAAAGATTAACCTTATTTCTTATTCCAAAATACCACTATTCAATTTAATACAATTAGTTTAGAAAAAAGGAACGAGGACCGATTAGAGAACAATTGACCTATTCAAAATTTCATTTATTCGTTGATTGAAATATGAGTTAGATTATAAGAATAAGATGTATTAATGTTCTTAACTCCGGTGTAAAAAATGACAGGAATATTGTTAGAAACAATCAAAATTATAATGAGCACTCAAAGATGTTAAATAATAATAAAATTAACCAACAAATATTAAAATTAATAGATCAAAGGTGTCTCAATCAAATAGATCAAAATTATCAAAATCAAATATTAAATGTAAAAACCGATCAAATGAGGAAATGTAACAATTAAAATTAAGTATAAAAATGACTTACTAATTGGTAAATTACCATGACAGCCCAAAGCGCAAAATAAACATATCACTGAATAGTAAATAAATCATAAATAAAAGCAACCAATTACAACGCGGATAGGAAAAACGCAGAAAAGTATATAAGCAGTCACTCAATTGTAGAAAAGTACATAAAAATTAGAAATATAATTTTGAAATATTTGATGATTTTAACAAATTCGATCTTCGACTACGATTATGAGTAATTTTTTTATTTCATGTTAATTAATGATCTAATAATGCCCGCAATTAAATCTAAAAATTAAAGCTAATAATTAATCCCTTCAAATTTCAGAGAAAAATTTTGACGTTTTTAAAACTCATTCCTCCTCAAACCTCCTTTTTCCTTCAGAGTTGATTGTTATTAATCTTTCAAGGCGCAAAAACTTCACACAGAACCTCACTGCACTAAGTATTTGTGAATAATATTGTTTGTTATTGTTTAATAATTGTATGTATCAAATAATTTTAAAGACTTCATTCAATTATTAAATTGCTATATATGAATATCTTCGATTAGTAACACGCAACCTATACTTCGACACTTCTAAGGAATTCAATATTGGAGTACTGATTTTAACAGTTCTGGAAAAGACTGCCCATTAATTACAAAGTGAAATCCTTTTTACCCAGAATTAATGAAAGTAAAAAGTGTTTTCCAAACAAGTAATTATATAAATTAAATAAATAATAAACGATAAAAACCTAAATAAAGTAACGTCATGGTAATCCACGAGTTACTATAACAACATACATGTTTATTATACCAACCTATGAAAAAAGTAAATAAAGGGAAAACAACAACCAATCATAAATCAGATGTCATGTGTTTAAATCAATAATTCATGCGTTTTTATGCATATTGTAGAAATTGAATATATATGATTGATTTTGAATTGATGATAACGTGCAAATTTACAATATTAATTTTATTGATATTTATCTTTCATATGTCATTATAATAGGCAAATATTACCTAAGGTTTCGGTACACAAATGAAAATCAATTCAATGCATATAGACGCAAACAGTGGAAAGACTCTTGTACTCATACTAGACCGAAATTACTAATAAAGAAGTCATCTCAGATAGATTTCTTTTTTCATTAAGTATCTATTTTAGTAATTCACATTGCTTAATCGATCGTATCTACACCAGATTTAGTGCCTTAGTAAATTTATTCAAGTGGACAAATATAAATTTATCTTAAATATTGTTGCAAGCAAAATCTAGTGAATCACTCAAACCTTTGCTAAAGTTGCTACTCTCATAACCACTGGTCTGCCACTTATTATTGTAATCGGAATTTTTTTGTTCTGTAATTTTTTATTAAAGAAACTTTGATATAAATCATCAACATTGTTTTCGATTCATATTGATACTCATCTAGGAATAGTGTTACTATACCTACAGGGGCTGGTGTTAATTTCATCCTTCCATTATTTCGAAACATAAAGACATGTGTTATATTGTATATCAACAATTAAAGAGTAGTCGAGCAAACATTTGTTCTTTGAAAACAATATTCGACTTCTAGAACAAACTACAGCAGACAAACTCGATATAAATACTAAAAATATTCAAATACAGATTTCGATTGGAAATTATCCCATTGTAAATCACCTAGGTGAGGATTTTAAAGTTTTGATAAACAGTTTTTAAATAATAAAATTAGTTAAAATATAAACACATTAAGACGATATAATTTGTCTGAATATTGTGGTTAAATATACTTCTGTGCATTGAACTTCTTAATTCGCTTTCAATTTGTATTTAATGAAACAGTAGCAGTTAATTTATAATTCAGCCAGTATATAATCGCCATTAATGACGTGTGAAAGAGCAAAAACGTGGGGACAAATTCGATATAACAATTTTAAGATCTTCCGAATCTGACAATTGTGATAGCCAGCATTTCTTTGTAATTAATTACGTTAATGAAATATTGATTATCCATCACTTTATTTTACCTAATGGTAAAAATGATGCTCAGCATTATTAGCTGACTCATTTCACATAATTGTAACTTAATAGGATTTTCGTATTTTGTTCTTTTTGTGAAATATTCAATAAAGATATTCGTTATTAATTGCACTTTGATGATCGAACATAATTGACTTCTCGTAAATTTACATTATATATAAAGTGTAAATCAGATTATAATAATAAATTATAATAAATTGTAGGGAGTTAAAAGTCGTTTTCATGAAAATGCTTAATAAATTTCTAAGTGCGCTTGTTATTTTAGTCTGTTTATCACGATAATTTGTCACTATACAATATGCTGAAGCCTCTAGGAATTCGAACCAGAAACGTGATTGTAATAATCATAATTAAATACTCACTTGCAAAAACATACTTTTAATAAAATGATGAGCAATACACAAGCACAAAAGTATGTGACGCAGGAAATTAATTATTAACGATGATGAAACTTAAATAATATTTTAAAATTTTCTCGACGTATTGGCATAAAGATAGTTGTAAATAGATAGTGGATATATAGACTATAAGCTAAAATGATTAAATGAAGTAAATAGTACAGAAGAAAGAAAACAAAGTTGATATTGGTTTTATCTTTTTAGAATTGCTCATTGGGAATAGTTAAATAGGTTAATTAAGAAAGTAGTAAAAGATAAGAATAAGGAAATACAATTTCATTGTAGATACAAAAAATAGCGAAGTAATACCTCCAATTTTATTCTTAATTCGAGATTACTTTCTTACCAATTCATTTGTTCATTTTATTGTAGGTATAACATTATTTAATAAACAATCTTAAATATTGATTTATCATTTTAGTAGCCAGGTGAAGTAAGCAACATAATCGATTGTCATATTTCGCATTAGTACAATTGTTTTGCTTTTTATTTTTTCTATTGATAAAATTAATTTTTAAAACTTATGATATTTTATTACAAAATATAATTTTTCCCATTTAATTGATTAATATTATTAGGTTCATATTATCTGAATTTAAATGGAAACTGATTCAGTCAAATGCTAATCAATCAAACCAAAATTGAGCAAATTTTACACATTTAATATTTGATTGATCCTTTAGTACCGAATGAATTCCTACTTTATTTACAATAGCCTAAAATTTAATCAAGTTTAAAATTTAACCAGGAATTTCGATATAATTACATTATTTGTTTGATGTATCTGTTAACGATCAGATAATAATCAAATGTTCTGTCAATCGAGTATGAAAACCGTTTGGCAAAAAGACTATTATCAGAATATTTTTATAAACTAGCCTCCTAACATATCTAATCACAATCAAAATGAAAGGAAACGCCTCTAACCAAAGACAGTAGAAAGCTGAGTATAAGGAAACCTCAAGATTAAAAATTAAAGATTGAAACAACGATGAACCGACTTTGAAAAGAGCAGTAATATAAATATCAGTAAACCAGTAATATAGGCTCTATAAACCTAAAGAAACCATATAAATAATTAAATCATCTTCTAGAAGATTAGTCAACCAAAATTGCCTGATAGATTCATATCAAAGCAAGGAACTACAAGGATTTGTAATCACATTCATCAGCTGATCTATTTTTGACCATAAAAAAATGAATAACTATTACTTGACAAACTAAACATCATGAAAATTTATAAGACTTTATTAAAATACCAAGTTTAATCAATAATTTTCGAAAAGACTAATTTATTGCATACATTAGGGTAAGTAATTGCAAACCTTT
>JBBMOY011166768.1:0-10120 GCA_037951405.1 Platydemus manokwari | reverse complement strand
GACAAGCAAGAGCGAGAATGCAATAATCCTTAAAAATCCTGGACACCAGATGACAAAGAGCAGCAGTCCAAGTATTGTATGGTATAAAAGTAAAGGAACAACAACAACAACAACTGGCAACCTTGTATCTAATATCCATAACGCATTATATTCCTGTTGGCGCAATCTTAACGGATGATAAACTAAAGGCGTAACTATTTGAATAATGCATGGAATGAAAGAATGTCATTTTAGGTCAACGCAAGCCTGTTGAAGAAATGTTACATTTTAATGAACTTTTTTTTTGGTCACGAGTTGTAGTACGTTCAGATATGTAGACCTATAATTTATGCGTTTAGTTTGATATCTCATATCGCATATTTGTGATTCACTTTACATTAGTGTTGATAACAACACAAATATTGGTTAATGCGTTTGTAGTTTGAATTTTGTAAAGCTTTTTCTACTCAGCAAAACTAGACCAGATAAAACGAAGAAATGATTCAGCTATTTTTTTTCTCATTTAGCTTTATTCTTCTGTATCTTCTTCTTTGTCATCTTCTTCCTCATCATCTTCACGTTTTCTTCTTCTTCTGTTTCTTCTTCTTCTCCTTCTTTCTATTCTTCTTCTGTAGTTTATTATTTTTCTTTTTCTCCTCCTCTTTCACCTTCTTCGTCTTCTCCTCTTCCTCTTTCTCCTTTTTAGCCTCAGCGTCCGACTAATTGCATGAAGATAATGTTTTGAGTATACCTTTTAACTATTTATAATCTCTTTGAAAGCTTAAATAATACGGAAAATGATTTAGAAATCCTATTTATTTTTTCGTTAATAGTGGCATTATTGGTTGCCATTCAGTTTTGATACAGGCTTGATGTATTTATTCTTTATAATTTTGTTGTCAAGCGGAAGAAGGAATCATATACCTGTCGATTTTTGATAATTGCTTATTTAATCTTTTCAAATATCTTTATATAAAATTACTAATTAAATTCACTTTTACATAAAAACCTTTTATGGAAAATAATTAGAGTTTGAATTGTAAAAATTTTAAGACCAAATATTACAATTGAAATAAAATATTTTAATTCATGCCCTCATTATCAAATTGAAAGATATCTAAGATTTTTAAAGTTGTTTTATGAAAAGTAACTTGAGTTTTATATCAAAATAAGCATATTAATATCTATCTAAAAGATTGGATACATAGATCCAAAACCTGTCGATACTGTTGAAATAAAGTTTTCATCAAAATCAAATAGATAGTACAGATGGGGATGCCACAAGTATTTAAGAAATAAGGACTTGGTTTAACAATTCGGTCTTGCCCCTTTTCGATATTCTGAATAAGGTATTTTTATGTGCAGGGAACTCACACAAAAAGTGTTTTAGCAAAATGACCTCCATGAGCAAACCAACAATCCGCAAATGGTGACAACTTTTACTAAAATAAAAATAAGAATTTAAAATTATTTATTAGTATATTCCAAATCCTTGAATAAATAGTTTGGCATAGAAAAATAATTCGAGATCGAAATATAGTCGTAGAAATTGATGAGGTTTATTTTGCAGTAGCCAAATATAATATCGGATGTCGAAGATATTGTATTTGAGTTTTTGAAAGACTTAAGAGATATAAGTTTATTAACAATTTTTAAACGACAATCATTCTGATCCCCCAACAAGTATGACTAACACGCCAGAATTTTAAAGAAATAGAACTTTTTATGAAGTTTCCTTCAACCTTAAAGTCATAAATTTTGCAGAAACAAATGGTAACTGGGCTGCTTTCAGAGAATTCACAATTCCGCAGGCAAATGTCAGGTTGTGAAGAAAGCAGAAAGAATGTCTTGTTGAGCTGCCAAAAACTAAAAAAGCTTGCAGGGGCTTTCCAGCCAAGTACCCGGACTTGGAAAATTGAAAACTTAGGAGAGCGTTATAGTTGGGTATGTCAAAAAGACCATTTTTAAATTTAAAAGTAGGGGGAGCATTATACTTGGATGATTACGGTATTTCCATCTTAAAGTGTCCGTTTATTTATTTTCAGAATTCATCATTATGCTCTGATGGTAATATTCGGGATTTTATTTAACAATGATTTACTGTTGATATCGGATAAGCCTCCACGAGGTAATCTATGTGAACGAAATTCTAAAATAGCTTTTTTATTGTTTTGATATTGTAAACTTGCTTCTCTTTACATCGGAATAAATATCTACTTTTTCTTCAATAATCAGCCAAACACAACATCATCTGATTAAACCTTTCCAGATAAATGCGGTAAACGGCATTCTATGTACTATTTATAAATCTAATCTTGAATTTACATTCATCTTATCTCGATTTATAAGCTCCTGGTTTTAGTTTTATCCTAGTTATATAATATAAATTTCAATCTAAATGGATCGAATTGGCATTTCGTGTATTGAGTGATTGGTGCTTCTATCGTTTATAAATGATGATTGATTAAATTGATTTTCAATCTCAGATCAAATGTCATTACGAAAAAATAGAAGAGTTTTCTTGAATCAGTTTTTGAATAAATAATTTGTTGGTAAGTTTCACTACCACTCTGAATCTATGGGAATCGATGAAGATTTTAAACATTCCTAATATATATTATTAAAGAAACTTTTGAAAACATCAGCACTTGAAAAAATCAGGAAAATACTTTCCACTCAAATTTGATTTAAATTTAAATTCCTAAATGAGGAGACTTTTGATTTCTTCCTAACTTGTTTTGAAAATACTGATACTTTGGAATCTGATATCTCTGATTTGAACACTTCTTCAAATATCTTTATTCACCACTAGTACAACTGCTCTAAAATCCCATAGAAAATCTATAGCTTATCTATTGCAAGTAACCATACTTTATTTTATAGCACTTGCCCCCTGAAATATATTATTGATCTTTACTAAATTCGTTATACAGTTTCCTTCCATAGTTTTGATATTCAGTATGTGGAATGCAAAATCATTTATGTTCTTCAGCTTCTTGGATAAAGATATTCAAAATATCGCCACTGAAATAAGGACTTCTTAGGTATTCTGCTAGAAATTGATAAAACGCAGGCTATCATTTCTTTTAATTTGTTTTGATTGATGTCAATATGGTCACTAATAACAGCACACAAAGTTGATAATAATATTTTTCATTATAATAACGAATTCTCTAGTAACTCCTAAATGTCTTGTTGTTAGATATAGATAAAGTAGTTCTATAATGATTGCCATTTAAAATCCTCGAAACCATCTGGGAACACTGGATATAAATATAGTACATACAAACTGATGCGTGTAACAAACCAAAAAGAATAAAATTATGGATTTTATTGGAAGTTTAGTTGTAATGCTAAGAGTACGAAGACTGACTTAAAAACTCAAACAATAACAAAGGGAGTTCATATAAACTAGAATTTAATTGAGAAGAAAGCTAGTATGAATATCTATATGATTTAATTACAATTCCACATAGCTAAGATTATATTTATTGAATGTTTATCCCAGGAGAAGATTTTAATAAATAAATTTTTTATCATAACTTTTCGTAATTTTCTACAATGTTAATTAATATTACTAGGAATATTAATTTATTCTCTAGTTGGAAATCTAAATCTTATAATAATAAGAAATATTCCTTATTTTATATGCATTTAACGCATATAATTTCAAACCTTTTGGGAAAAGGTTTCATCGAATATAGACTCGGCAATTAAAATTATAACAAATTGTCTTTTGTGACTCAAAATTATCAAAAGTCTTTCAAAAGCTAAACAGAATCATTAAGTAAGTAAAATAAATTTTGTTAAAAACTATAATTTTAAAATAAATATACCGAACGTTATGAAAATTCGCTGTTAATTTACGAAAAATCCAGATTATAATTATTCGCGGCGACTGAAGAGAAATAAATTACTATGATTATCAGGTCAGAGAAAACCGAACTGATAATTTAATTGAATGTGAGACTTTATTATTAATAATATTCCTAATTATACGACTTCATTAGTAAGTTGTATTTATGGAATGGAATTCCTCAACTTATCTTTTAAAATAAATATATTGTGTTATTTAAAATAGAATTCAACATATTTTTTAAAAATATTAGTGAGAACTTTTATTAATAAACTATAAAATAAATATCAAAAATGGTAAAAATTTAAAAGATTGCTTTTAAGACTGAATGGTTTTAAATTAAAATCAGTACAGCATTTCGAGGAATCAATAAACGGATGTTATTAATTACAGAACAAAAAGAAATTCCTTGATTATTATGATTGTAAAAGTACAGGTTAAGGAATATAATAGTTCATCACAAATAAAGAAAATCATAAATGAGTCACAATCTAATTGCAGTAATCGGAGAACAAATTCTAAAAATAAAATTAACTAAAAATAGAACAAAAGATGAATATAAATTCAATTTAATGATTCAGAAAAGAATATCTTGTCATTAGGTAGCAAACCAGATAATTAATTATTGAATTATTCATTATTAAGTATTTTTCTTTTACAACACAGCACTGAATTACACTAACGGATGTGTAGAGTTTTAGCTAATCATTTGATAGTCAATAGATTTCTGCTGTAGTAATTGTTAAGAAAATCCTAATTATTTTCTGTTAGCAACAAAATTAAATATAGATCTCAGCGATAACCACTTCATATTTCGAATTACACCAATTAATATTCTGATTATGATGTGTTCTCATTTATGATCATAACTTACTTTCTAGTTAATTAATTTTAATAATAAATATTAAATATACATTGATTATTATATTCTCAAATCAAAAATTGTCTATACCAATTGGATAAATCTTAAGAGTTATTTAAAACATCTCAAATATTATATCAGTTCTATGTGGTCTCTTGAGTTCTGAAGATTACCATATTGAAAAAAACAAATTATCTAATATGCATAATCGAGCATATATGATAAATTTAAACACAAATTAGAAAAATAAAAATTCGTATGTGCTATCTTTATATATATATATATATATATATATATATATATGCGTGTGTGCGTGTGTGTGTTGGATGTGCAAATTTTGAGAAAAATCATTCAAAACTTAATGGGCGCAGTAGAAATTGATTTGAATACTAGTGATGAATATGAGGAATCAAAAATTGGAATGAGGACAATAATTTATTAGAAATTTGGGATGCACAAACGACACGACTATATGTGGAACCATGAGGTCAACCACAAAGAAAAAAATGTTCGACAAAGGAAAGTTACAGAATTTGAAAATAAAGGAATGAAGAATGACAACATATCAAAAGAAATGAATACTAAAAGAAAATATATAACGAAATAAATAAATAACAGAAAAATTAAGACAAATTATTTAGGATTTATGCAGTAACGAACCAAATGTTTGGGCATTTTTGCGACTTAAAACGATTAACACATTAAATGAGAGATATGAGAGATGACAATTTTTGATCATTCAGGAATTGAAAGAGATGATGGGTAAGATGAATTAGAAAACATATCAAAACTTATTATGAGAGATAGTAGAGTAGAACACAAATATTGAGCAGGCAGAAAAACAGAAGCTTATAATCATAAAAATAATTTAAGAAATAAAATTCCTTCTACGATTAGAGAAAACCGGTCCTTACGGTGCCCCAACGATATCAAGAAAATAGGCTATTTGAACCTAAAACCAATATAGGGAAACGAAATAACCAGATAGATCACATCGTTAGGATACCAGCAATGGGGACAAAGATAAACAAAAAATTCATTCTAGTCAGTATAGAAAACTACAGAAAAATTACCATAACCAAAGTGACCGAAACCAAAATGAGTACAATATCTGAAGTGACAGAGAAGGATGAAGAGGAATTGCCAGCTGATATGAAACGATATTCAATAATGACTATTAAATTAGAACTCCTGACAATAACGATCAATATGATATGTTACAACGATTAATAAAAACGCATTCGGATGCCTTTACTAAACACGAACTTGACGTCGACATTTCTAGGGGAAGAGAACATGAAATACTTATGACTTACAATACACCAATCAAGTTGAAACATCTAACTATGTCATGAAAATTACAAGAACTGGTTGAAATAGAGGAAGATCAACTATTAGCATTCAGAATTATAAGGCCGAGTGTTTCATCTTACAAGGCTTATGTGGTATCGGTCACAAAGGCAGATGGAGAAATTGTAGACTGGTAAATGAGAAAACTATACCAGATGTATATCCGATGCCGGGCCTACAATCGATGTTTGATAGGTTACTTGGAACAAAGTACTTCACTAAACTAGATCTGAACATAGGTTACTATCAGCTGCTCCTAAACGAAAATATTTGTAAAACAACCTCTTGCTTAATAAATGGATTATAAGAATATGCATAATACCATTTGGGTTAATGAATGAACTAGCAACATTCTAACGAATGACGAATATTATACTCACTGATAAGCTGACATACCAATTCACTCACCCATGTTTAAAGATAATATTTCTGATATAAAAAGGGTATTTAAGCAACTTAAAGGCAATCTAAAGTTGAAGATCACAAAATGCTAAGCGGCACAGGAAGAAATTCATTTTTTAGGTCACATAGTATCACCAAGAGATATTGAGCCAGATGCGAACAAAATTAGTGTAATGACAGACACCAATGGGGTGCACTAAGATCATTAGTAGCTTAAGTTGCCTAGAACAAAAAAGCGAATGTGTCAAAGACCATGTAATAGCATGTAATACAAGAAATCAAAACAAATAAGTAACGAAAGAGAGAATATGATAAAACTATACCAGAACACACTACGATTATATGCTATCAACAAAGAAGGAATACTAATACAGAAAAAATGAAGGTATTATGATGCCAAAGAAATATATAGAACAAATCTTGCTACAATATCACGAAGGTCTGCTAAAATAACTTGTAACGAATGAAGACATTGTCCCGCATATATCTGAAATATGACTGACCAAACACCACCGATGTTAAACATTAGTGTAAAAAATAGGCAGTACGGGCCACAATGAAACACAGAGGAGTAAAGCCAAAAGTGCCACTATCACTGATAGCATCCATGTCCAGGACAATGAAGTTGTGTACCAGGGCAGTGATGAAGGCAATGCTATAATGCAGACACAATAGCAAAATTGCTGATAAAAAGATAACCTTGAAAGAGAAACTATTGAAGGATCGAGGGACCTATTTTCACATCAAGGTTATGAAGGAAGTTACAAAGATTATTTATTTACAGAAAGATTGTGTACAATAGCATAACATCCACAAACTAATTGGATGGTTGAAAGACTTAACCGAAAATACAAAGAATTACTAGCAGTGATAGTGAATAAAATCTAAATCAATTGAAAAGATTATATGAATGCTTGTTTATAGGTGTACAACAATGTAATAAATGATACTATTACAAGTAATTTTCCTTGTATACTAAAGAAAATCTTTTATGCTTGAAGAATTTTGATGTATTACAACAAATAATGAACCTTATAAATACCACCAAATGCAACATAAATACTCGTAATTGACGGAAAAGTGAAAGTAGAAGTGTAATTATATGATGAACAATTTAAAGATATTAAAATAAAAAAATCTACAGATCATAACTTTATAGCGGGTGACAAAGTAAGTATACATATTATACAAGTTAAGAAAGGAATGACTATCAAGCAAAAAAGAACATATAAAGAGCCAGACCAAGGAGTAAGAACAAACACTACCAATCTACCGCTAAAATGCCTTAAGTAAAAAATGCAGGTCCAATAGATGTAAAACGGCCGCGATAAATAGACAAAAATCAGCCACAAAGAAAGAACAACCAAAAAATAAAACATGTGGAGGAGAAGTAACTTATTGATGTGGAAATTGACAAAAAGCACATGTGAGATATATGATAGACAGATAAAACAAATAACAAACAATAAGTTAAACTACCTGAAGGATGACAAGAAAACAACAATGGGAAAATACATAAATATAAGTTTCCCCATCTTCTCACATGTGTCCGAAATTCAGAATAATGGAAGTAAATGATATGATTATAACTTGCGAGGATTCCCATACTATCAATTATAAATATAGCTTAGAATACGCAGATAATTGCATTGATTAATTAAAAAGATACCAGCATAAATATGTAGATAGGTAGGGAAATAAAATTTGTATTAGACATGCTATAATAACTATGAAAGGGAGAAGAACTAAAACCGACACAAATCAAGGGCACTAAGAAAAATATTTCACCACCTAATTAAAGATTTAATTAATACTATTAAAACTTAAATGAAAGTAAATGAAGTGATCAAATAACCTACTTACAAGAATGCGAAAGTTACTTACAAAAAACTGGCAAAACAGATTAGGATAGCTGATAGCATGAAAAACAGATGTAGAAGCAGACAGGAAGTTAGCAGGAAAAGTAAAGAGATAGCTATCGGGGAAGATATTTTCTAAAACAACAAGAGAAAATAGAAAAAAATGTTCAGTCAGGTAACAAAATTTAACAAAGGTCAGGAATTGGCACATCAATTCTTAAAAAATAATGGAAATAGGATTAGCAGCTGGCACTTCAAAGAGCACACAAAGCAATTCAAATTCCAATTATGCATTTGGGTAGAAGACAAACATAAGAACAGAAAACTAATTACAGTAGATATAGATTCGAATAGAAACTGTCAAAATTATTACGAAAATAATAAAAAGTAAATGCTTAGTACTTTTAAATGCAGAAAAAATAAAAAATAAGAGCCCAAAATGAGGTAATGAAAGATTGACACATTAGAATGGCCGCACAAAGTTAGAAAAGTTTTGATGGTGTAGAATTTAGAGTAAGAAAGCTGATAAGTATATAACAGGAGTAAAAATGATAACCAAGGACTAACAGAAGCACTGCAAATGGTTTTCCATCAAGAAAGGAGTAATGGATGGAAATCTTATAGATTAGGGGGAAAAACAATAGGAATGCCAGTATAATATCTGGATGAGTGATTTGATACCAAGATTAGGCAAATTAGTATTGTTAAAATAAGGAATAGAAATTATCAGAGCTAAAGATTGCGAATTTAAACATGGACGGATAACTAGATTTATACCATTCAAACACGAACAAACTATTTCCTGAGGTATAATTATCAATAGGAGGGCAATCTGCTACCTAGAGTGTTAGTATGCATATAGAGAGTCAAAAAGAGTATACACAGTGATCTTGGCTTGGGAAGAATACCATATCAATATTTTAAAAATTCCATAATAAAAAAGCATTAAGTGAAGTGGGGAACCATTGGTTATATGATAGCAATATCATAATCGGCGTATAAAATGAAGAACCATTTAATGGACAAGTAAAGTTACACGGCACACGCATGTCCGAGTTTGAACCTAATGCCTTAAACATAGTAGATCCCAGATTAGAAGCCGAAAAGTTGAATAATTTAAGTAACAAAAGGTATGATAAAAAAGGTGGAATAGAATTAACTTGTGGTATATATGGTGTATATTAGTATGTGTTACAAGATTTATTTAATACAAATTTGTTGGGTTTATTGGATTGATTGTGACCTGCTTGGGTCTGAAAGCTTTGATTCGTGAATTCAATTTTACTCTTTCATTCATTCATCTCGGCATTTCTTTGGGTAGGAATTGTTTGATTTTATTTTGTGTTAGATAAAATCTATCAAAACACCAGTCGAGTGAAATTGCCAGATTTTTGCTGAATATTCAATATTTGAAATAGCGCATTCTTTGACCAGGTTTTGGATTTTATTTTTCGGCACACCAATTTTTGTCAAAATTGCTTCTGTTGAGGCTGGAACTGTACCGAGTGAGCCTATAATGCACGTGAAAAACTCAATATTGAAATCTGGTTTCAATTTGGCGAGCTCATTCCTAAAATCGGTATAATGAATTATATTATTTCTATTTGACTCCTCGAAGTTTTGTATTGTGTCAATCGGACATTTTATATCTACCAGGAAGATCTTTTTTTGCTCAGTAACCAATAAATCGATGCGCACTTTTCATTCCGGTAACAGTGAGCACATTTGGTTTACTACTATTAGGTGTATTAGTATGATTCCGGCTTTTACAAAAATGAGTTAAAATTTGTATTTCAATGAATAAATTTAATT
>JBBMOY011166657.1:0-10120 GCA_037951405.1 Platydemus manokwari | reverse complement strand
CATTTATATATAAAATTAAGTCATGAAAATGCCTCATAAGCGAAAATTCATTATTAGGAAAGTAGGTCAAAGGATTCTATTTCTTAATTCAAGCCAAAGACATGGTAATATAATTTAATCTTATTCTCAATAATCGTTTATAAAAACATTTCTCACGAAATCTTACAGTGGTAAGAGACTAAAGACAAATAGAATGTATTATAGTAATCTTGCAATTTCACTTGATAAACCTTATTTATTATTCATTCAAAGTTTGGACAAGACGTATATTTAATGCCTTAAATTCATAACATTATCATTAAAAAAAGTTCTTAAGGCACTTCTCTTTATTTTTAAAAAATATAATTGTTAGTGTGTTCTGAAATTTTCAAAATGAGAGTGGATGCAAGATATTCATATTTTTCTAAGGTTTCTCCTTCATCATCATGTATTTAAATTCATCAAAAGTAATCTGTCCATCACAATTAATGTCAGCTTCTTTCATCATGTCCATTATTTCATTATCAGATAATTTAACGTGTAGCTTTTTTAGAACTAATCGCAAATCCTGTATCGTAATACCTCCACTATTGTCTTTGTCAAAAAATTTATACATTTCATTAAGATCAGATTCCATCACGACTTTATCACCACTTCTGGGTTTCATGAGATCAACGAATTCTTCATAATCGATTACACCATTACGGTTTCGATCTAATGTCACCATTAAATCTTGTACTTGATCTTCAGTCATGTTGTGTTCGAAACTTCGTAACGCATGTCGCAATTCAGTAAATGTAATTTGACCGTCACCGTCTTTATCAAATAAGCAAAATACTTCTCGCAACTCATCAACTTGACCTTTCTTGATTTTTTGTGGATGTTTTTCAGTCATGAAATATGAAATATGATATAAAATCAATATTATAAACAATGTTAATGATCTAAATTTCGAATTTGATTTGATTAAATAATATAATTATATAAAATAACTCTATGATTAATTTCTACTGACCCATTTCTAGTAAAGTATTTAGTAAAATAATATTTAAATAATCGAATAACTTCTTATCGAAGATGATAAAAAATAATTAAACATGCCCCTTTTAAGTCATTACCAGCTGATCGAGTTAAATCGAATGTATTAAATATTAAAGAATTTTAGAAAAGCAACCTTTTGGTATATCAGGACACTGATTTTTACCAAATACAAACATCCAGATATATATCAATATACATATGCAGCAGTAATAACTTAGCAACTGTTAAAAATAATTAAGGATTTCGTCCCGGCACTTCTACTGCAATACCAGATCAGAAACTCTTGTCTATTTTACCAAGATACGCAATAAATACGGATATCATTGTCAAATATACTTTAGGTATTTGTAACAATTAAAAAATAATTGCATGACCCTTAGTATTTCCACGACACAGGTGAAAAAACAAAAAAAAAGTAAGATGTGATATTGATCATAAAGACGAATGTTAGCTATTTTAATTTGAAATCTCATATAAAAAATTTCATAAATAACTATAAGCAAAATTTTCAAAATTTTAGGTTTCAAAAATGGCGAAGAATCGTTTCAACATCAATAAAATAATTGGGGAATTCAAAAAATCATTGCATTGAAAAATAAATTAAATTAAGGGACTTAAGAAAATCAATATTCAAATATTTTGCTAAACATGGATGATACCGAAACCCATGAAAGAGGGCCACTATCATAAAGTAAGCTCCCGGTGTCATATTGTTCTGTTAGACTGCAGCTATAAAATTTTCACAACTATTCTGTGCAAACAACTAAAGAATTGGGTTGTTGAAAACAACTTAATACACTCACTCCAGAATATTCCAGGTCCAAATGACGGGTGTATCGAAAGCAACTTTTTACTTCGAGCCATTATAGAAGAACACAGTAAGAAAAATATCGATAACGTTCACATCGGATGTTCACAATACTTGAACATGTGAGCCTGACTGAAAATGCTATAAGAATCATACGAATACTGTCAATGCAATGCCAAACCATAAGGCAGCAACGATTGCCCAGATATTCGTGGAAGAAATAGTGTTCCGGTATGGAGCACCGAGGAAAATACTGACAGATAGAGGAAAGGATTTCCTGAGCAATATAATTGCGGAGATCTGTAAATTATTCCACGTAATGAAGTTGAATACATCGTCATATAGAACTCAAACAGATGGCCTGGTAGAAAGATTCAATAACACTTTGAGAAATATGTTAGCCTCTTATACGAGCACAAATCAGAGAGATTGGGACATGCACATAGGATCGTGCCTATATGCATATAGGAATACGGTGCACAGTACTACGAATGAGACACCGTTTTATCTAATGTATCTAAGGGATAATAACATGCACATAGACTTGGAGTATGTTCAGCCTTCATCTCAGTATATGGATGAAAAATATTAAAAGACGGAAATGCAGGAGAGGATGCAAACCGCTTGGAAGAGAGCCGGATTACAAATCAAATATAGTCAGGAGAGCTATAAGGAAGCTTACGATAAAAAGGCGAAGCCTCACCAGTTCAAGGTAGTGGATCGGGTATTAGTAGATACCCCTCAACCGGTAAAAGGACTCTCTTCAAAATTGCAGGGAACATTTAAAAGCCCGTACACTGTGGAGAAAGTGACGCCTACTAATTTACAATTAAAGAGAAAAGGACCGGCTGGACCATTGATAGTCCATGCAAATAGATGTAAACAAGTAACAGAAGTAGAACCAAGCCAACATGCGCTACGTTCCAGGACAAGAACAGTAGCAATAGTAATTTCCGGAAAAGGAGTGAAGTTACACAAATGGTTTTGGATGCCATTGTGTATATTGGAATTGATACTAACTACGGAAGTGAAAAAGGATGTAGAGAACCCAAAAATGACCGAATAGAAGCACAAAGAATCACCGCGCATTGCGATTGCGACAGTGATCCGCTGGTGTCAATGGCCTTATTATTAAGAGGAAGAAATAGAGCCGAAATATATCTTGGAAAATATAGGAATAAGGTTTCATATAATAATTTAAGATCGTCACGAGTTTACTGGTTTGAAGCAGTAGTTTCAAGTGAAAGTGATCGTAGGCGGAAAACAAGACAGAAATACAGAGTGCAGAAAAGGTGCAAACGCGCACCAGTAAAGATACATGTGTCAAGAGAAAACGTAATCTGGATTTGGAACCCAGAGAGAAATAACTCAGTACATATTCAAATGGAGAATATTGCGCTTACGTTGGATGAGTAAAATAGGAGATATGATATGACACTGGGAGAAAGGAGACCCATAAAAGCTTATATAAGGTATGATCGGTGGAATAGAGAGTCAGCTAAATTTTGGATCGAGCAATACGAGGAAGTAGAAATAATAGCACCAGGATTTAATTTCAAACCTATTCAGAAAATGCCACCACCATTACCTACGACTACGACAATAAAACCTACGACAACCAGAGACTGGCAGTCACTCAGGAGATGTATGAAAGCCATGATTGCTCAAAGGAATTGGAAGAGAATGAGGAAGAAAACAACTAAGGAGTCGGTTTTTCGGCTTCCAGGTACTCATTTAAAGAGAGTGGGTACCGGACCCGAAAGAAGAAACGAATTAAAACAAGACAAAGCATCTTTAAGATCCGTGGAATATTTAATGATGATAGGATTTGCAATGATAATCATTGTAATCCTGATAGTGATAGTGATGTTAATATCAAGAGTGATAATCAGCTACCGTCAGCAACCAATAACTTTAAACAAAAACAGCAGAACCCAGGATACCCGGTGTTAAAAGTACAGTACATAGTGTATTTACTGTATAAAGTCAATCGTTTAAATGTTTTTGCTAAACAAGTATTAACTAGTATTAATGATTGTTTATATTTTAGAATGAGCCACAAACCTACCTTGTCAAGGAAAAAAGGAATGTCGCTGAAGAAGACGGTAAAAGCCGGGATCTTCTACGACAGAATAGAAGCTTTTATGAACGTAAATCATTGGAGGCAGATCAATATTACAATAGTACAAGATATACCCAATTGCCTCAAGGAAAAAGCGGTGGAAAATAGAAGAATGTTCTTAAGAGCAGAACCGCAGGAAGGCGAATTGCCAATAAAAGGGCTGATAGAGGATCAGGAGGAGATCGAAATTGATAACGTCCTCACAGTCATTGAAGTTGCCAATCCGGAGATGGAATGGAAAACCATAGTAATACCCTACGCAACGGTGAAGATTGAACGATTCAGTGAGGACCTCAAAAAGATAGTTATTAGAAATGTCCACGAGAAAAAAGGAATGTGATCTCTAACCATATTTGATAAAAACCAGCCCAATTGAGGAAAGGCACCCCGTCAATCTAAAGAAAAATTTGGGGATTTGAACCAAGATTGCCTGCAAATTGAGAATCACAGATTCTTTTTGCGAATGAGAATGACGGAGAAGGATATTAAAAGAAGAGTGCGATTTGTCCATGTGGCATTAGCACAACCGGAATTCGCCAGTGGGCTAGTTCCGATAGCTGTTAACATTTTAGATTATCAAGGAGAATTGATGTATTCCAACGTAATTACCCCCAGAGCCCTGATTTTGGATTACCGAACGCCTCAACATGGCCTAATCGAAGAAACAGTTCAAGGAAGAAGGGATGAACTATTGGCTAAAGAGGAAGTCAATAAACTATTGAGAGGAACAATAGTTATCGGCCACAGAGTATTAGAAGGACTAATAGCTCTGAGAGTCACCAATGGAAACCTATGTGGAGTAAGGGAACTATCCAATACGCCAGTATTTGGAGAAGATGGCGTCAAAAGGAGTAATGAGAAATTCCCTCTCCAAAGATTAGCAGGCCAATACATCAATTACGAGTTTCCGAGAAGATTTATGAAGTATGAGAAAAGCTACATAGTGGAAATAATAAAGAAAATCTACCTCGCCGTAGAAGCCAGGTGGACGGATCATTAGGGATTCGAGCCCAAGGAAACCCGAGAGGAAAGAAAGGACGAGGAAGAAACCAAGGTGAGAATCCCGTCCAAGGAAATAGAGAAGCAGAACAATCGAAAAAAAGGGAGCAACCAACAAAGAAAAAGGATGCTGGGATGATTCAAAGCTTATCACAGAGAACCCACGAAGAACCCAGACCATCCACAAGTAGTGAAACTGAAGAATGTCAACCTTCCACTAGTAAAAGGATTAAATTGGAGGAAATTGACATCAAAGAAGAAATGTTATGGGACACTCCAGACTCTGTAGAGATTCTGGATGAAGAAGAACTATGGAAATATACCAAAGGCCTTTATTTGGACAATCCAGAGTCCAAGATCATTTATGAGTGGCATACTCGCGCAGAGGTAGAAGAAGAGAGATACTTCACTCCGGAAGACGAAGAGACGAAGCCACAGGAACAGACAGATATCAGGGCGAAAGAATATTTAACTGAATTTTTCAAGGGACAAAACAACAGGTTACATTTTTTTATTTTAGTGGGAGTAATATTCGTGGAAGAAGCAGTCCCGAATATTGTAAGTAGCAAGTATCTGGTAATAAAATATTCGTGTATAGTGAATCCCGAATATCAGTATTATAAATTGTATCGAGATATTCGTGCTCAGTGCTACCCGAATATCGGTATTGTTTGAAGAGTGATTGTATTGAGCGTCCGTAACTTTACGCACGCTGGTGGTGTAGTATAGGCCAGGAGTAGTCCTCGGCTGGTAATTCAATTTGGTGCACGTACTTGGTCCGTATTTTGTTGACAGAACTTTATTAGGGGTTAGGCCCTTGTGTAATCAACTTTTAAATCATGTAAATTTGTGAAAATATAACTTAGTGATCAACCACTTTGTTTTAATTTTTGGAGTCAGATCAGTACAAGGATTGATGCGCTCTACAGTCGGTAAATCCAACAAAATGTTAACATATGAAAACCAATAAATATACATTTTTGGTATTATTATTATTATAGTATTAATCCCAAAATCATTATCCATAGAGAACAGGTAGTTATAGAACCTTCCGTGACAAGAAAAACAACGATTAGAACCATTACTAAAACAACAAAAACTATTAAAACAACAAATAGTACTAAGTTGACCCTTTTAAACAGATATAATCCCCAAAATTAAATAACATTGAACATTGTAATGATAGGAGCATTAATATCTAGCACTACTAATGATTGTAATGACTATAGGTCACCAAGTGTACAAAAAATATTGTAAAGACAATCCACACTCATGGGAGATTAATGCATGTCAATTACTGTATAAAATAGGACTGTATATAGATAAATGTTTGATTAAAATTGGAATTTTTTTAGTAACAACTAATTGTAAATATAGGCTAGAAATTGAATATATAGTTAAGTGTAGATACCAGTTAAAAAGTTCTGAAATAGTATTTAATGGAAATCATTATGAAAATAGAATAATATGGAATGTCTATAGTGATTTTTGTTTTGAATGGAAAATCAATTACTGTATAAATAAAATACGAATAAATAATGAGATTGTTGTTTGATGAGAATAAATTATTTTTGTAAATAAAAATTTTGTAAATAATAAATATTTCTCAAAAAAAACATTGGAAAAAAATAAGTGAACCAATAAGAAAATCATTGAAAAAATCTTTAACCAATAAGAATAAAGCCCATAAAATACTGACCAATAGGATCATAGAACTTAAAACATATAAAAGCGGGTACCAACCCTTTAAAATTCATTTTATTGTGACAAAAGCTATCAATCAATTACTGTCGATAAGTACTTGTTATTTTTCTCATTTATTAATTACCCTATAAAAGATATGGAAGGCACTACCACCATCATACAATATTTCCCAAGAAAATGTTATAAAAACATTCAATCAGAAGTAAGAAAAGCACCCTTCGGAATAGACAGAAAACATTTTGATTCGGTCAACCAACTTCAAAATTACCTCAAATCAGCATCACAGTTAAGAGCCATAGTGATACTTCACTCACAAGAACAAGGAAATTTTAACATCAAGAGTGTTATCACGAATTTACCTTTCGTACCCACATCGATCATAATTCACAACGCACAGACAGAGATCAGCGTTAAATTCCATTTTGAAAAAATTGATTTAGAAGCCTTTCATCGGCAATCATCTATTTTTTACTCCAAAGATACCCAAAACATCAGACCCAGTATGAAAAAATTAATATTCGAGCAAAAAATATTCCATATACATTAATGTTGGAATTCATTGAACCCGATCAGCCCGATCCAGTTGAATTTATAATACCCAATCTATACGTCACCGATAGCCCAATTAAGATACCTTTCAGTGAGCCAGAAAATAACATGTCCTTCATTCACAAACCCAACGATATCAATAGATATGAGGAGCAATTCTTTATTTTATATCAAGGCGTTAAACTGGCATTGGATGATAATAATAAAAATTACCCCATATGGATAAGTGTGAGAGACTATCGCGCAAAAATTTCGATTGAACAAAAGTCCTGATCCAGGGGGAAATTAGACATTATAAGTCTAACAAAACTACCCTTGAGGAATATGAACTGTGTTGAGCAGTCGATTCGGAAGAAATAAGCCAAAAGATTGTCAAGCTTTCTTACAGAAAAATTATAGTCGTATTGGGAAAACAATATTATACAATTAAAATAATTAATTAAAAAACAACAAAAGGAATATTGAAACAATATAAATTAATCAATTAATCAATATTGTAATAATAACAATAAAATTAATTAGTTCAAAAAAAACATAAATTAGTCAAAAACCATCCAAAATTTTCAATTTTCTAAAACTAAACAAAGGAATTAAAATAACTAATAATAAATACTTAAATCCTAATAAATAAAAGAACAGCTGCAAATAAATGAAAAGATAGAAACAAGTCTAAAAATAGTAAAAGAAGAATTGATAGTAAGAACAAAAGATAGTAAGAATAAAAACTAAAAATAAAAGAGAAAAGAAATAAGATTAATATAAAAAGGCTAAAGAAAAATCACAGGACGCAGATGAATTAATAACGAGTCAATTTATTACAAGATAATTCTTTATCAACGCAAATGAGTTCACTCTTGCGGACTTACGAGCTAATTTATTCTAGTCAATTCATTTGCATTTTTCTCTCGGTTATCAGTTTACTCGTACGGAATTAAGAGTTAATTTATTCACTTGTAGTGCTCATTTATTAGCAAAATTCCGCAAGAACCCCGCGGACAAATTAACATTAAAAAGGAGTTATAAACTAGAAGAGTTCACAAGAAAGGACAAGAGAAATCTATAACAGAAATTCGAATAATCTTTGTGGTATACGATTTTTGCCTTAATTCAGTTATTCTATCTGGAAACGTAAGAGTTCTTTATTTCACCTCTAAAAATATTGTAAATTTGATATATTTTCATCTTTAATAATCATAAATTTGAGTCATAATACTTTGCACCTCATTTGTATTGTTAAGACATCATAAGATTGATTTCTTGGTAATTCTTATCGTTATTATTGTAACTGTCTATTTAATTCTAACCAAAATATTAATAATTAACCATTGAAACCTAACAACAAACCTTGTTGTTCTGGTAAAATTTGATCCATCATCATTTGGGAAAAGAGTAAAGATAACTTAAACCGAATAATCAATTAGTAGCAATAACATAAAAATTCTAGTTTGAACCCAGTTCAACTAGAAATTACTTTCACTAAACAAATAAATTCATCACAAAGGGGGTACGGTGCCAAGTAGGCCTACCCTCCAAAAAATCTTAAAGAAGGATTCTTACAGGTTTACCCATAAGAGACCAGAATATTTATTTACACTCTATCTGCATAGAGCCAGTAAAATTTAATAATTAAGCGCCAACAAACCCCATCTAGTGCCTGGTTATTTGTTATTCAATTTGTTACTTTAATCGGCATCTCATTATGTTAATCAAGTGTATATGTTATATACCATTAATAAATTTTATATATTAAATTTGTTATTATTATAATTTATTATTCCTTATTGTCGTAGTTATGCACTGCACCTTTGGAGTCAGGTGTCGATATATCATAAATATAAAATTTACTATTAAAACACGCATACGTTGGGACAATAAAAATTACTCAACCTAAGAATCAATATCATCTACTAATCCAACAGTCGGGTATGACTTAAAATAGAAGTTAAATGCGTTGTCTATTTTTATGGAAGAAATAATGGAAATTCGCGATATCTAAGGAGCCCAGGTAGTTAAGAAAATAATGGAAGAAAATGGCGTTCACCCAGGCAATGACATCAAAGCAATTTATGAAGGAATTATGGGAAAGTAGATGCCACAGTCCGGAAATATGGACGATGAAATATGTCTATAGTATTATCGGTAGCACTTTGCAACTATAACAATTGAAGAGAATCAGAGCTAACGTTACCGTATATAAATATGTTAAGATAATAGCCGGAAGGAAACTCTTAACTAGTATTTTCAGTAAAGTTCAAAGACCTAGACATTTGTTGACTGAATGTAATCTAACATGTAATAGTATTTTAAACGGAAGTCTCATTTTTACTCTGCGCACTGGAATTAATTTGGATATTGATAGATATAAGTAGAGTCGAGCAGTTAATCTAGAGTAGTCCCAAATATTTAATTCAAATTTAACACATTTAAATACATAATTTGGTGTCGTGTCTTTTCAATTCGCTTTTAATGCGTGCTTTATAAAAAAGAGCGGCTTACAGTCTTAATACTAAGGAAATAATAAAAAGAACGATAATGAGAATATAAAGAAATGGAACAAGAAAACATTAAATAATAAGACACGCATAAACAATGCAATGATAGACAATGAAATAATATTATTAACAATAAAAATTTAACATTGTGATAAGCACAATAATAAAAGTCAATTTTAAAGTAATAAATGTAAAATTAAAAAATACATAATAGAAAATGAGAAAATAAACAATAGTGACCAAGACAATAATGAAAAATAAAGTAATACAATAAAAATATTATAAAAATAATGACTTTTACAGATAAAATAGTAATAATAATAATAATAATAATAATAATAATAATAAAAGTAATAATAATAATAACAATAATAATAATAATAATAATAATAATAATAATAATAATAATAATAATAATAATAATAA
>JBBMOY011166546.1:0-10121 GCA_037951405.1 Platydemus manokwari | reverse complement strand
GCCTCATATTTTTCTTTTATTAATTAGTAAATAAATTTGATGTTTTAGAAGATACTCCTTTAACATACCAATTAAATAAATGAAAAAATGTAAGATGCAAAATTTCTTGTTAAAGATATAATATAACAATTAATTGAATTAAAATATTGTTTTTGAAGCATATAAGCTATTTCTTCAAAAACATTTAATTCAAAATCAATAGTTTGGAAAGCTTATAAGCAAGTAATTATGTGAAGTTGTGTTAGTAATTAATACAGGATTTTAATCTATCGTGTTGGTATCATTATAATGAATTTTGAACAAAAATAAAATCTTTATTTATCATCAAATTTAAAATTATTTTAAAAAAATGATTATAATTAAAAATTTTGATAATTCAATTTCCATTATGTGGTACAAGCTAAACCAAGCTAAAACCTTTAATTCTTTAAAAACTGAATTTGTTTAAATATTTAAATCAGTTTGATTTATTTCTTTGTCTACGTTAATCTATATTTGATGTAGCTTAAGAGATTATTCATAAAATTTCTGAGTAAAATATTTTTTTAATTAAATTTATTAAGCTAATTCGGATTTTTCGCGATATTTCATTCATTCTTATTTAATCTGATTACAAAATTGTTATTAATTGAATAAAAATTACCAAAAGATAATATATTCTAGAACTAAAATTAAATTATTTTAAATTACATAAATTTTTTGTTTAAATGCATCAAATTCTTTTTGTTTAATCGAATTCAGGGTCATAGAGAATTTTAAGGATATGATAGCGAATTGAAGTCCAAATCCATAAATTGTAACTACCTCACTAAAATAGATCAGCAACAAAAGATACTATAAATAACTAATGTAACTAAAAATAGTGATGAACACATTAGAAGTACTAATATAAGTAACCAAGAATAATTTAAAAAGAGCAGCGTGACGGATTATTAGATGAATCTAGGCCTATAAAATAGTATGTAAGCAAGAACTATTAACATAAGAATTTAAGAAGCAGTAAGGAAAGAATTTTTAAAGGCAAGAATTTTCCAGGCACTTGATATCACTAAGTTTTATTCAAAAATCTATTTTACTTAATCCTTAAACATTTCAAGATTAATTAATCTCTGAAATTAAATTTATCTGAATATTTTTAACAGCATGTTATATATTTCCAATTCAAATTATCTACGATTCCAGCGACAATAATCAGTAATTTGGTGTTTACATAAGGTCTCAGAGAGACTTCTTTGAAGCCTATCGTCTTTATTTTTTCTAGTTAGGAACAGTTGGATCAATTTCTTTTAGGATCTAATTGTCAAAAAAATATGTATTGAGTACTCTTCACTACTCTAAACTTCAATGATTTGTGGTTATTGTAATGAAGTGTAGGTATCCTACCGGATTTCATGTTGATTTATTTGTAATACTAGATAATTTTTATTATATCATATATTTTTTAACTTGAATATGGATCGAATAGTCAGAGGTTTGATGGATTACATGACCACAAGGTAATAAATGAGAATAAGAGGGGGTAAATGAAGAGGAGTAAATCGCATGTGTAGATAATGCACTGAAACCAGACCGCCCGATTGAAAGAGATAAAAAAGGAGACAATGAAGATGACTATTCGATCAGCTTTTAAATTTTTTGATTTAAATTTGTAGATATACTTTAGCTAAAATCTAATCTGAATAATATCCTTTAGATTGATTATAAAACACCTGTTGTCATTGGTAATCCATGCCGAGTTATATACCAGAGTAATATCCGGATTTGAATGTCAAATATCATATGTTAATGCTTGTTGTTACTAGCTCATGCATAGTTTATTTAGATTTACAATGGTCAATAGTGCTTATTGTTTAATCCACATTTTACATCGGACGATTTGAATTCATTTTATTTCGAAAAATAACTATTTTTTATTACCTTTATTAATTGTTTGATTTTTTGCTACTATTAAACTAAGTTATCAGCCATTGAACTCAATTAATTTAGTATAATTAAGTTCCCTTGTTCTATTGTCTTGTTATTTTTTCCCATATTTTTCCATGGCTAAAATCGCAATAGTGTTAAGACTAAAAGTGGTCGAAGGAAACCGGCTCGAATACTGTATCTGATTCCTTTCTACTTTTCAGGATATTTAATAACAATCTCTTCAGCTTAATAAAATATATTTATAATTGTATGTTATACTAAAGTTCAATATGGTACCTGGCTTTTAATAATTCTTATTAATAATGTTCAAACGAGGATTTAATCCCGATACTTGATATGGAAATACCAGCTCATAAACTCCTTCTGATTGTCTAACTAACTCTCCTTAACAAATGTGGACATTAACGACGGGAAATTCACATTAATAATATCAAAGATAAAATAAGCCACTTTACTGTACTTTAACTCCCTACAACCGTACTAGATGTAAAGGTACCTATTGTAATAAAAATTATTTTTGCTTATTTGGGTAGTCTTCTTTTTGAAATGGCAAATTTAAAAGTATTGCCATTCTTTAAATATCATTTAGATCCTCAATAACCAATATTTGTCACGTGCAATTCTTAGCACATTGTGATAATTATTACTAAATAAATAAATAATTCTATTTTAATGAATTTATTAATTGTTTATTTTGAAAATCTTTGATTATATCGATTATCATTTGTTTAATCAATTATGTATATATTAATATTTATTATTTTATAAGGGTATTTTATTAAGCAATGATTTCTGGTTTGGTAATTTTGGTGCTATTTCTTGTTTTAACGGAATTAGTTTCTTATTTTATATAGTTGCAACAGTAATTAATGTCTCAATAATTAATATATCCGTAATGTCAAATTGCTACGAGTTTTTAAGTTTATGCTTTAATATCTATTTTTTTATACATTTCTTTTGTTATTCTGGACTAATCAAAAGTAAACACCGAAATTATCAATTAAAATAAAAATCTGGTCGATATACAAATGAAATTTGTTGAGTTTCTATAGTAGATAACATTGCTTGGATAAAGTTAATTAATTTATTAATCAGTTATTCAACCTTATGTTCTATTTACCAACACAACAAAAACAGTTTAATTACGTGACACTATTCAAACAAATACACATGTGTATAAACATAGCAGTTGTTAAATTCGACTATTTTAAATATAATTCAAACTTTGCTCTACATTTCTCTGCTTTCCATTTTGAATTCTGTTTTTGTTTATTGAATTAACGTCGGATAACGTTCATTTTATTTATTTTGTCTCTTATTTTCAAATATGCATAAAGATTATTACATTTTAAACAAGATTATTTACTTTCAACATCGATTTTTACGAAATATCATGAGTATAATCTGTTTTATTAAATACTATCCGTAGTTCGGTTTTCCATTGTCCAGATTTGTAGCAATCTTTTTTAACTGCTTAGTGATGTTTTCCCAGTCGAAGTTTTTTCAGCACGAAATAGCATTGCTAATTTTGTCCTGTTCGTGACACAAATAAATTATGCAATCAATGAATTCAGATAATATAAATATGATTTTCATTGTACGATTAATGAAATAGGAAAGATATTATGTTAGAGTAATTAAGAGAATGAAAAGCATAATTTTTATCAATACCTGATTTGCAGTTAAATTATACAAAATGTTGTGATAATTTATATTGATTGTAAGCTTTTGTCTTATAAAATTAGTGTCTTATAGAAATATTGATTTATTTTATTATCTTTAAAATTTTAAATATTACAATTTTATAGGTAATTTATTCTTTAGTTTTAAAATATTTTTTCAGTTTCTAATTTCATAGCAATTATTAATCTATACGTCAAAAGCTGTTTTGTTTTAATTACCTTTGAAATTATCTGAAGGTTATTATTTAATTAGGTTTATTTTTGTTTTTATTTATTTAAACAATGATTTCCTTATGTTAATAAATCTTGACTAAATCTTGGATAAATTTTCTTTCTTGTGCAGATTTAAAAATAATCGTTAGTTAATGTTGAATGGATTTTCCATTAATATGATATTAAGTGACATGATATTAACCGAGTTCAACCCTATTTAAAAATTGACCTTTAATAAAATTATTTCATTTATAAGATTTTTTAAAAATTGATGGTAAAATGTTTGAAATGTTTATATTAATTTATTTAAAAAATACTTATCGGCTTAATCTATTATTTTTATAAATATACAAAATTATTAAATTTTTGAAAAAAACATTTACAGAAAAAGATATACTAATTGTATAGTGCCAGCAGCTCTTCTATATATTTTTCTGAGGAATTTTGATAATTGCTAAATCTATAATTTATCTAAGGTGGTGATGATTTATATTTTTGGGTCGTTAAGAGCTTAGTTTGGAAATTTTTAAAATTTTGTGAAAATAATGAATTTAATTTTGATAAAAATTACAAAATAAAACAAGTTTCCATCAAATGAGTATATTCATCATTTTATTACATTATTTGTGTATTTAAATGGTTGGTAAATATAGTTTAAGAATAAGTACATTTATAATTATTTCGGTCTTTACGTTCATTAATTGTAAGATAAACGATTTCATTAACTACTACATTTGAACAATATTAATTTAGTTTATCTCTTTTTTTAATTATAAATAATGTGTTTTCTGAACGTTTTCTTATAAAAAACTTGAAATTATATATAATAGTTTAGAATAGTTTAGAACAATGTTATTATATTGTTGGAGAAAAGTCTCTTCATTGTAAAATATCAAATTTACTACTTGACATCGCTGGACACCCTTTCAAATCAAAAACAGAACATAGGTACATTATAAAATGTCTTGTGGTATTTTAATAAATTATAAGACTATATAAATAGTCAAAGGTTTTAATTTTAATTATGTTATAAAATTTAGTCATATTAGGTTGCTTCTATTATAATCCAACTTCCAAGGGTTATCTCTGGGGTAATTGGAGTCGAAGTTTTTGTTCTGTAATTGCTATGATAAATTGAGTTTGTCAATATTTCGACAAGCAGACTTTTTGTAGAAAGACAATAACTTGACATAAGATAATGTGTGTATGAAGTTTTATGAATTTTTACCGTGTTGATTGATTAATCTATCGGTTTACAATGTAATGTGAGACCTTCTGTTGTTCTTTGCGTTTTCTTTTTTTGTCTTGTGTGAACCACTAGGAGCTATTACTATTCTTATTTTTATTTTCTCCGCTCGATTTGAACTTTAGCTCATGTATGGCAAAATATGTGGAATTAATATTAAGCACTATTTTAATGAAGGTTTTTGTTAACATGGAATTTTTTTATTATTATTTTTGTATTTTAATATGTACTTGGATTCGCTTCCATCAAAGACTTGTCAAATGCAAAATATCGTCTATTGAATATTTTCACTGTTAAATATCTCTAAAATCTCAATATTAAAATCTAAATAAGATAGTCAAAATCATTCAATAGGTCAAGCAATTTTCGAGTATTTCATTTTTAATTGTGATCGCAGTGTACCATTGTGATGGAATCTCAAAAGTGCTGTTGACTAATTTCGTATTAACAATTAACTCATTCATAATAATAAACTAAAAATATTTGTTTGGTTGAAAGTGTACATTGCATTGTGATGCTGTTGATGTAATATCGATAAAGTATTGGAAATCTTTGCACGAGTTGGCAATAATTGCAACGTCATCAGCGTAAGATAGAACTCGAAACTCTTTGCCAAACATTTTGAATTTACTGTGACCTACATTTTCCGTAGAATTGAGAACTTGATTAATGGCGGGAGCGAACAAGATAATTGACAATGGACACCCTTGCTTCACACCAACATTTATTGGTAATTATGGAATGATAATTTGTCTACATTTGAAATTCTTTTTCACTCCAATTGATTTTAGATTTCCCCAAAAGTATTTATGTGGAACAGAGGGAAATGCACTTTTCATATCTAGAAATGCAATCGCCGCCCTTCTCGCTAATCCAGTTTTATTGATACATTTGATGAATTCAAAAGTTGTCGAAAGAATAGCATTGTGTTCAATGCATCCTTCTAATGTCGTTTTACTTTTTGTCCCGGGTGCAGGATATTATTGGCTTCTAACCACGATGTTAAGCGATCAGTTAGGATTGATGTGAATATTTTGTAAGTCAAATTGGACAAAGCAATTGGTCGACAGTTTGAGACATCTCTGAAATCAGATTTGTTTGGCTTCGGAATCAAAGTTGTCTGAAAGGTTTTTCACTTTGTTGGTGACGTTCCTCTTTGAATGATTTTGTTGAAGAAGAGGCATAGAAATTTACATTGTGTACTCAAGTGAATAATATAACTTTAATTTATCCCATCAGGACCCGATGGAATTTTTTTTAGTTTTTTGAATCAATATTCTTCACCAATGAATTATTTGATCTTCTTTGATGAGATCATTGTTGATTTCTTCTGGTGATAGATCTTTAATAGATTCGATGGTTTTGTCTCATTTTTCAACCAGTTCTTTGTAGGTTGGAAGCTTGGCAGTGTATGCAGGTGTTTTGATACTAGTTAGAGTGGAGTTGTTGACCAATTTCATTGTTGAGTTTATTCTACTAGCAGTTGAATTCAAATCAATATTTTCGCGATATTAATCCAGAACAAAGTGCTCGAGCTATCCACAGATCAACAATTTACTGTAAAGGCCAGATCCCTTCACTTGATATGGACATTTATTTTCTTTAATTGGGACTGTTTCTTCCAAAAGAAATTCTAGAAAACGTTCTACGACAGTCGATGCATACAGTGTCATGTCCTGATTAGCTTTTAACGATGTTGAATTGAAAATATAATATTCCCACATTTCAATGTCCACAATAATCAGGCATAGATGGAAGGCCGATGAGAATGTTAGGCAAAATATCATTCATGATTTTTTCAGAGTTGGTATATCATGATATGTTGTGAGATATTGTCAGTTTTCTTCAAATAATGACATACTACTTGTAGGATCAAGTATTGAGAAATTACTATCTAGGTTTAGTGATCTCACAAATTGAATAATTGATTCAGAATTAATTTTGACTTTTATCATTCGAGTATTTTCTTTTATATTTAGTTCTTGTTCTGTTGCTATTTCCATCATGAGATTTGAAGAAAATGGAATAGTCTTGTTTAACTTTTCGGAGAAGATGTTAGCAATGACACGTAAGGTTGCTGTCAGGTCAGAAATGATTGAGTATTCAATAAAATCATTGCTTCTTGGTATCAATGTGGCTGATCCATCCACAAATAAAGAATTCGATAGTTTAATTAGAATCATTCCATCATTCAGGTCATCATATGAAATTGATTTCTCAAGCATATTGTACATTTGGCCAGTATTCCCTTTGTAACTATACACTATTAGGTATGGCTCATTGCTTTGGCATGTGATGCCAATGTTCAATATTCTGAAACATGCTAAAACGAACATTTTCGAGTATATATTCGCAGTTTCCTTCTAGAATATTGATAATGAGTTCATAATCAAGAACAAATATATCTCGAAATTCTCGGAATAGATATTTAATTGAAATTATCATATTGGCAGTAAATGATTTGATATTTATAATCGTTGTTCCTTCTCCAGTCAATTTGAGAAAATATCGTTCATCATTGTTCTTTAAATGATATTGATGGAACAGGTGTCTAAATTCTAATAATGATAGACTGGTGTCGGATAAACTTTGCCTATTGACAATTCGATGAATATAGAAGCATACCATTGGCCCACAGTCGCATCCGTTGTTTTTGAAACGAACATCTCAGAGAGGGGACATTTTAAATCATGTTTCGTATTGAGGAGTTTATTGACTTGAAAACGCAAGTTGATGCATATCACGAGAGATTTATTTAGTTCATAAATGTCTTCAATTGGATCAATCCAGTAGTTGAGGTTCTTGGATTTATCAGAGATAAATAGATCTCAGTGTTTATTGATGATTTTAACTGGAATGAAAATCATTGTAGAGCCAGAATGAGTGTTGGAAAAGTTTGGATCGATAACTTTGTCAGCAATTATGCGTGATACAAACAACGAATTCACATAACTGAATTGAGGCCCACAGACAATCAGTTGTACAATATTGTTGAAGTCCTGATCAGTGAACCAACCTGTTTGATCAAAGTTGCAAAATAATTTAGAGCACTCAGGTTTGGGCGTAGTGTATTCTCCTCCAGCCTTCGTGGACGTTGTGAAAAATAATAGGACAAAAGGAGTTTATTAAGGCCAATTTAATCAGTAAGTCCAAGAAGAGAGAAATTCCGACATGCTATTGTTCTAACGGGATCCTTTAAGAGAAAATTTTGAGAAACCCTGGGAGAATTTTCATATTGTGGAAATATATTAGAACTGTTTAAATTCCATGTTTTGTGAAGTAGTTCAAATTGTTGAAGTTTACACGAAAGCTGAGTGAATTACTTGTTTTAGAAATACATATAATATCATAAAGCTTATATCAATTAACTTTAGACTTTCGAATAGTTGGTATACTCGGATCTTACGTCATTTTTATTTAAATAACTGTAAAATATTGATACGTTATTTAGTGCTTTTGAATATGTGAAGTTTATTAAAAGTATTTATGCGTATATTTTTTCTATATTAAAAGCAGTTAATTTAAAGACCCACTAAACTTACCTGTTAGGTTATTCACATCCAAATATGCATTGCCATGTGGGGTTAATTTGGTTATTAATGATACTGGTTTTCTGAGCTAATGATGGTTCTATTTGATGTTGGGTTTGTGTTGATTAGTGCTATTGTCAAACTCACCAGCTTGAGTTATGTAAGAATGAATGTGTAAGTAACCTTTTACCTTCACAAATTATAAAACACAATTTAAATGACAATCTTTACCTATGAATATAAACATTTACAATTTTGCACACCAACTTTATCCCGATCAAATTTAATTTTTCAAAATATTAGATAGTGTTAACTTGTAGAGTCGCAAGTACAAGTATTGTTTTCGGATAATTCAAAAATGTAAATTTTTAAATATAAATTAATATAGATCCTAAAGAGATGAATCTGCTAGATAGTTATTTATTAGCTTCCTATTATTCATTACCCATTTCATAATAATAAGCTTTACTGCGCTTTATATTTGCAGCAAAATTTCAGCCATAATCATAATTTTTGATGATTTTTATTCACGTAATTTTATATTTTTAACGTAGATTATTCATATATTGTATTTGTTTTATATATTATCTAACTTTAAAGTCCATTATTATTATTAAAATTTTGTCTAATATAAATACTATAAATATATTTTGTGAAATTACAATAAAAACATGAAAATCAAATTAATCGAAGAAATATGAATCAATGTTAATCATAAAATCACAAATATTGTCAGAAAATTTTATTGAATTATTAGCAAAAATATTGTCACGAAATCACATGATTGCTTTTTCGAATTAGAATCGGAATTGTATATTCGGCTTCGATGTTTAGAATTTGAATTTTAGGGATCGTGATTTAGATTGACTTTATTGTTTATTTTTTTGAAGTCTACTCAATTGCTCTGATTCTAGTTCCTAATCTTTTTCCACTAAGCTTTTGAGGATACGATTCTCATGATTTTCTTGTGATTCATAATCTAGTGAAATACATAAAAATTTAAATAAGCTTTAAAGCCAGAGTGTACTCAGTTCCTATCTTATAATCTGACTCAACTTCTAATTTAGGTTGTCAACTAAGTCAAAACATTTTGTAGGTTCTGTAAAAAATGAATATATGAGCAGTTCGAAGCAACGGTTAAGCCGCTTTAACAAGATTTTGTCAAAATTTAATTATCACAAATTAGGACTTCTTCCTGATACAAACTTTGGCTAGCAGCACAAAATCAATTTCTGACTGTTTTAACTAGACCTAATATGGTTATTATCAAAATGATTTCAGTTTATTCGATATAATATATAATGCCTACTTCTAAAATATTAGCTATTAAGGCTTGCCGTACAAACAGTAAATATCATTTTTATCTTTTTATAATTTTCTTGAAATAGCAAACAACACTGTTTTGTCATTCTTTATATATTAATTCCCGAGCTTCACTCCTTGGGATGAATTGTGTTATATTTATTAATGACTCTGTGTTTTCCACCTTTACTACTTAGTTACTATTAATTTTTAATAATTTCT
>JBBMOY011166435.1:0-10121 GCA_037951405.1 Platydemus manokwari | reverse complement strand
AGTTTAAAGAATAAACAACATTTCAATCGATTTCACTTAAATTTATATAGAAAAAAGAATAATAAAAAATCTATAATAAAATTACAATCGGATTAAATATCTTGTCGACCAGTATATCTTCAAGGCAATCATC
This sequence comes from Platydemus manokwari, assembly GCA_037951405.1. NCBI lineage: Eukaryota > Metazoa > Platyhelminthes > Tricladida > Geoplanidae > Platydemus > Platydemus manokwari. The sequence goes on along the minus strand of JBBMOY011166435.1, from coordinate 9,988 downwards.
AGGAGTGCACATTAATTGTTCCCCTCTCTTGACCTTCCATTCATGTACGAAGATCGCCGTATTTGGTTTTCTCTTTATTGTCTTGATATTTGTTCTGATCAGTTAAAAATTATGGCTGATGTTCAGCATAAATACAAATACTAGTGGCCCGCTTTCCCCGAAATTGCACGGTAGCACTCTGGATTTTGTAAACTCCTTTTCTTTAAGACCTTCTTTGTTCCATATCATTATGGAAATATTTCTATTTAAATTATTGAGGAATTTTGTTTTTTCATTATTTATAACATCACCCTTAGGGTCTAGCAATTGAATTTATTTTTTTGTTATAAATATTATCACTAGAATCCAGCTTTTAGAATTCATCAGAAGTGGACAAAAGATAATTTCCATGTTTTTGAAATAATGGAACAACAGCAATTCCAGAATATCTTTAATATCATCAATTCTGAACACTAGACATTTTCGACATTAAAATTCTTTTTTACATAAGGCCACCTTGATTTTCTGCAGTTGCCGGTCCCATCCCTGTTAATTGGTTAATCGATTATTGTGAAATATTTTGTTTACATTTTCTTCTGATGATTATGACATCTATGCCTATGCATAATTGATTATTGACTATTTGTTTGCCGAAATATATTAATTAGAGCTTTCATAATTTTATTGGTAACCATGTCCAATAATTACAAAGATTTTTTTGAATTGCAATAGTGCGTTGTTATTCTTTAATGATGGGATATCATTAGGGTTACAGATGGTACCCTTAGCACTTGTTTACATGTTTGTTAGCTTCATTCTGTTGTCTTTTTCCATTTCTCCAAGGATTTTTCTGAATTTATCTAAAGTTGTTTTGAGATGCTGTTCAACTTTTAGCGATCCGATGTCAATGCTAAGAGACCATGAGTTGTCGGAGTTAATAGTAGCAGAAATAAGGGGTCTCCGTTTGTTCTTGGAATTCAAATCATTTTTTCTTCAATTTTTCTTGTATAGTCAATACTTGATGAGCTTATGTTCGTTTTCCGATTTTCTGATTTAAAATTCGCGATGTGTTTTCCTCCTTATTGTTTTGAAACCTTTATCGTTGATTGTAACTGGATTTGATTCCTTGTTTGAATTCATGCTGTAACTGTTATCGCTTGATCTCCGTATGCTTGAGTTTTTTTACTATAGCCATCCTTCCATTTTACAGATTTTACAACATATGCATAGGACAGTTTTGCATTGAGATGGTATTGTCTGTTCTCTAAGTGAGAGTATCCATCCGTATTTTCAATCAGGTAATTCGATAAGAATTTCTCCAAAACTCTGTCCAACCGATTAATTTGTTTGCGACCATTCAGCGTAACATTTCTTCTAGCTTCGAAGCTAGGGGGTTGTGATCTTCTGTTAACATTTCTCTTTGGATTGTGGTCATTGTGAGGCTGGTCAACATTTTTTGAATACTCGTCGTAATTGTCTAACCTTTCAGGGTGTGTTCTTTGTCGAGTATGTTTAGATTTTTCTCAGGTGATTTGTAAAGTAGATTTTGAATACTTCTCGCTGGAGTTTCTCCTGGGTTTAAGTTCATAATTTGGTTTGCCAGCCTTGTAGGAATACTCTTCAAAATATGTTCTAACGAATTGACCAATTGACAAAGCATTATAAATTTAATTTTTATTAGTTTCGCGGAAAATAGCAGTTGAAACGGTTTCTAAACCTAGATTTTTCTGATTAATAGTAATTTTCACGTTTTACTGAATTTAGTTAGATTATGTACTCCTCAGTAGCTCAAAGTCTCACGTTGTGGACTCGATTCAAATAATCATAATCTTTAATAAAAATATTAAACATGATACTTTGTTAAAGGAGAAATTAACCCCTTTAACCGATTAATTTTAATTTAAAATTCATTAAAAATAAAATTTTTCCAAATATAATTTAAATCAGCAAATCACATTTTTTGCTTGACATAAATTGAGTTTAAGAAATGAAATAAGTGTAATCTATCATATTTGTGACTATTAAACTCTTAATATAAACTCGCAATGTTAACAAGAAACGAATAATAGAGGAAGCTCCAAATAAAGATAAAGAAATTGATTATATAAAAGCCATAAGTCGCCGTGAAGATTTTAATATTTATGCAAAATCGTTTATGTTGAAAAATTATAAAGCCATTTTTAACAACAATTAAACTTTAGGTAATAATATAAATTGTACAGGGGTTAAATATTCAAAAAAAATTCTTTATTTAATATTGATCATAAATAGCTTTAACATAAATATCAATACCATTTAGCAATTTTCTGGCGTATCAAATGATCAGCGTTTGAATGATGATATAAGCGTGCATTTAAACATACATGACTCCTTATTAAGCACAAAAAGATCCCGAAGCCAAGAATCAAATAAACAAGTTACAGATGTAAGTTTAGACTGTTGGTAATTATAATACTCAATTGTATGAAACGAAACAACTGACATAAGCTTGATATTCAGAAATCACACCAAGTTCCAAATAGTCAACTTATTAATGAAGATGAAAACATTCATCCCAACAAATATGGCTCATTGGTAAAACGAGAAAGATCTTCTAGCCAAATATCAAATAAACAACTCATAAATGTTGGTAAAATATATTTGGATAATATTATTTGGTATTAAATAATGGATTAGAGAAATTAAATAAACCAAGCATGATTTACAATTTAGTAATTTTAATAATTTAGAAAATTCATGATCTTTCACATGATCAAAGATTCAATGAAGATAGTAGTTTGCGTTCTAATAGAGATAATTTAAGCCGAGATGGATCATATGGTCAGATTTCAAAGCAACAGGTCGACAAACATTTGCTTATACTTTAGTTGATCAGTGATAAACAAAATATTTTAATAAAAATGCTTATAAAATAAAATGGATTAACTTCCAGTTAAATCTTTCAGAAATCATCCGGAATCCCAAATAGTCATTTTCTAGAGGAAGATGCAAATATTCATCGAAATAAAGATGGGTCATTGGTATACCGAGAAAGATCTCCTAGCCAAATATCAAATAAACAACTCATAAATGTTGGTAAAATATATTTGGATAATATTATTTGATATTAAATAATGGATTAGAGAAATTAAATAAACCAAGAATGATTTACAAAGGATAAATATTCGATGTAAAGTAAAATGACTAAATTTGTAAAAAAGTAAATTTCCAGAGTGATTATAAGTATTGTCTATCTGTGAATAAGTATTTCAATGAAATTAATTTAGTAATTTTAATAATTTAGAAAATTCATGATCTTTCAAATGAACAAAGATTCAATGAAGATGGAAGTTTGCGTTCTAACAGAGATAATTTAAGCCGAGATGGATCATATGGTCAGATTTCAAAGCAACAGGTCGACGAACGTTTGCTTATACTTTAGTTGATCAGTGATAAACAAAATATTTTAATAAAAATGCTTATAAAATGAAATGGATTAATTTCCAATTAAATCTTTCAGAAATCATCCGGAATTCCAAATAGTCAATTTCTGGAGGAAGATGCAAATATTCATCGAAATAAAGATGGGTCATTGGTATACCGAGAAAGAACTCCAAATCAAATAACACACAAACAGTTGACGAATGTTAGTTTGATATATATCTAATATATTTCATAATCAAAATCAATTATACTATTTTGACTGACTCGATAAAGTCAATTCTGTGATTTTATTGATTTTCTGATATATATCTCGCAATGAATTGAATTGAAATAATTCCCATGGAAATCCGCGATTTTAATAATATTTTCAAATGAAAAATATCTTAATTATCAAAATTATTAAAATACTTCATGCACTTGTTTTGGAAAAATAAAACTAATGATTTTTTCTTTAACTAATTTTATTAAAAGTTAAAAAAGAAAATATCAAGTTGAAATTAATAAATCATAACATTTTATTTGACCATTCATTCAAAATTTATTTAAAATCAGCATAATTGAGAAAATTCCTCAAGTCGACTTTAAAACTAAATATTGATTTTTATTGAATCTTTCCTTATCATGATCAAGAGATGTAGCTAAGATCGATTAATTAAAAGTATTTCGCCGAAAATGGTTATTAAGATATAGATAAGATTGGATTTTTCTGTCATTGTAACTGTTTAACGCAGGAAGGTGTTCAATAGCATCAATGGAAGGTTGGCAATCTGATTAGAAGTTGGGTTTAGCATTGTATAGTGTACGATTTTATCGATCTAAATATGAATTTTATTATGTAAGTGATCAAGTTAAATTGATGAAGATGAATGAAATATAGAGCCGTTATTGATAAAGATATTTGATAAAAGATGTCATAATATGAATAAAAGTAAAATTAAGAAAAGTTTTGAATAGAAAAATAATTAGATTTGAAACATAGTAAATTAATTGACGAAGGCGATAGGGGCTTCTGTTAAATAGCATAATGTCTGTGAATTTTATTGAATCTTTCCTTATCATGATCAAGAGATGTGGCTAAGATCGATTAATTAGAAGTATTTCGCCGAAGATGGTTATTAAAATACATGAATTAAATAAAGCAAGAATAATTTACAAAGGATAAATATTAAATGCAAAGTAAAAAATAACTAAATTTGTAAAAAGGTAAATTTCCAAAGATATAATAAGTGTTGTATATCTGTGAATAAATATTTCATCGAGATTGATTTAACTAATTTAATAATTTAGAAAATTCATGATCTTTCAAATGATCAAAGATTCAATGAAGATGGTAGTTTGCGTTCCAATAGAGATAATTTAAGCAGAGATGGATCATATGATCAGATTTCAAAGCAACAGGTCGACAAACATATGCTTATACTTTAGTTGATCAGTGATAAACAAAATATTTAAATAAAAATGCTTATAAAATAAAGTGGATTAATTTCCAGTTAAATTTTTCAGAAATCATCCGGAATCCCAAATAGTCAATTTCTGGAGGAAGATGCAAATATTCATCGAAATAAAGATGGTTCATTGGTATACCGAGAAAGGTCTCCTAGCCAATTATCAAATAAACAACTCATAAATGTTGGTAAAATATATTTGGATAATATTATTTGGTATTAACTAATGGATTAGAGAAATTAAATTAACCAAGAATGATTTACAAAGGATAAGTATTAAATGTAAAGGAAAATGACTAAATTTGTAAAAAAGTAAATTTCCAAAGTGATTATAAGTATTGTCTATCTGTGAATAAGTATTTCAATGAAATTAATTTAGTAATTTTAATAATTTAGAAAATTCATGATCTTTCAAATGAACAAAGATTCAATGAAGATGGAAGTTTGCGTTCTAACAGAGATAATTTAAGCCGAGATGGATCATATGGTCAGATTTCAAAGCAACAGGTCGACGAACGTTTGCTTATACTTTAGTTGATCAGTGATAAACAAAATATTTTAATAAAAATGCTTATAAAATGAAATGGATTAATTTCCAATTAAATCTTTCAGAAATCATCCGGAATTCCAAATAGTCAATTTCTGGAGGAAGATGCAAATATTCATCGAAATAAAGATGGGTCATTGGTATACCGAGAAAGAACTCCAAATCAAATAACACACAAACAGTTGACGAATGTTAGTTTGATATATATCTAATATATTTCATAATCAAAATCAATTATACTATTTTGACTGACTCGATAAAGTCAATTCTGTGATTTTATTGATTTTCTGATATATATCTCGCAATGAATTGAATTGAAATAATTCCCATGGAAATCCGCGATTTTAATAATATTTTCAAATGAAAAATATCTTAATTATCAAAATTATTAAAATACTTCATGCACTTGTTTTGGAAAAATAAAACTAATGATTTTTTCTTTAACTAATTTTATTAAAAGTTAAAAAAGAAAATATCAAGTTGAAATTAATAAATCATAACATTTTATTTGACCATTCATTCAAAATTTATTTAAAATCAGCATAATTGAGAAAATTCCTCAAGTCGACTTTAAAACTAAATATTGATTTTTATTGAATCTTTCCTTATCATGATCAAGAGATGTAGCTAAGATCGATTAATTAAAAGTATTTCGCCGAAAATGGTTATTAAGATATAGATAAGATTGGATTTTTCTGTCATTGTAACTGTTTAACGCAGGAAGGTGTTCAATAGCATCAATGGAAGGTTGGCAATCTGATTAGAAGTTGGGTTTAGCATTGTATAGTGTACGATTTTATCGATCTAAATATGAATTTTATTATGTAAGTGATCAAGTTAAATTGATGAAGATGAATGAAATATAGAGCCGTTATTGATAAAGATATTTGATAAAAGATGTCATAATATGAATAAAAGTAAAATTAAGAAAAGTTTTGAATAGAAAAATAATTAGATTTGAAACATAGTAAATTAATTGACGAAGGCGATAGGGGCTTCTGTTAAATAGCATAATGTCTGTGAATAAGTATTTCAATGAAATTAATTTAGTAATTTTAATAATTTAGAAAATTCATGATCTTTCACATGATCAAAGATTCAATGAAGATGGTAGTTTGCGTTCCAATAGAGATAATTTAAGCAGAGATGGATCATATGGTCAGATTTCAAAGCAACAGGTCGACAAACATTTGCTTATATTTTAGTTGATCAGTGATAAACAAAATATTTTAATAAAAATGCTTATAAAATAAAATTGATTAACTTCCAGTTAAATCTTTCAGAAATCATCCGGAATCCCAAATAGTCATTTTCTAAAGGACGATGAAAATATTCATCGAAATAAAGATGGGTCATTGGTATACCGAGATAGGTCTCCTAGCCAATTATCAAATAAACAACTCATAAATGTTGGTAAAATATATTTGGATAATATTATTTGATATTAACTAATGGATTAATGAAATTAAATAAACCAAGAATAATTTAGAAAGGACAAATATTAAATTTAAGTGAAAATAACTAAATTTGTAAAAAATTAAGCTTCAAAAGTTATAGTAAGTGTTGTCTATCTGTGAATAAGTATTTCAATAAAATGAATTCATTAATTTTAATACTAATAATATTTATTTATAAACATTAATATTCGAGATACCTATACATTAAAATGTGGTATGTACATGGTTCTTTCTTTCGATCGACCAATGTTGCCACAGTTCGCCAGTTCAATCATGCAATCAATTCAACATTTCATTCAATGTCTCCGCCATCTAGTCGATGTTGTCTTGGAAACCATCTTCCATTATTTTTAAGGATGTCTTTGTTGCTGTCCTATTTCCAGTATGGAACTTCCATTACAGATAGCTCGTATTTATATTCGACTTTATGCATACAAGAGCTATTTTATTTATCGTTTTTTCATCCTTAATTTCTTTAGGACCGTGTCGTTCGTCTGTGTTTGCCAAGTTCTGAGAACTCCTACAACAAAAGTGAACAGTTTCACAGTCTAGTCGGCCGCTTTTTTGATCGCATTTCATAGATCTGCGTATTTTTCTGTATTCTCTTGAGCTGTTTCAACCATTAAAGCAGATTCGTCCATGGGGTATTTTATATTGACTAGGATGATCGTGGATTTTGGATCATTTATTAGTTGAAGATCTACCCTTAATTTCGATTCCGTGAATTGACCTTCTTTCTCTTCAAAGACTCTGTAATCCATATTGTTAACAATTTCCTTGGCCAATATATCCATGGTTCTGTTGTGCCAATAGAGTACAAAAAGTGATATGGTTTGCACCAGGTGAAAACATGTGTTTGGGATTCCACTTAGTATAAACATTTTCTGCATGCCATTCCTCTCGTGTACTTTGTATTCAAAGTGGAAAGGTTGTCCGTCCATGCGTCATAAATAAATCTGAATTCAACTACTTTTGACCACATTGGACTAATAGCTTCTGAATAGCTGCTATGGTGTTTATTTCTGATTTGATTCGTCCAGTTTAATTGGTAAGATCGTACAAAACATTGTCCTAGCAGTTTTGACTTTTGTTTGATTTTCTTTGATTTCACTTCGGCATTCCTTTCGTAATGAGAACCATTGATTGTAAAGCTTTATTGAACTCTAGGCATTATCTCACCGTTGATAATAATGAAGGAAAAAGTGATTTATGTTTTCTCTGCGGCATTTTTAATGCTCTCTCTTATTTTACCCCACATGTTTTGTGTCTTTCATTTGGTAGAATATGCGAATTGACCCATTTTAATAATTCCTCGATTGACGAAGCTTGATTATTCAATCCAGTACTTTTTTAAAAGAAGTGTATGGACGACATCCCAATCATTTCATGTTTACTCGTTAATAGATAATATGCGTGGGTGATCGATTGTATTATGTACTCCTCTGTCATACTTCTTAGTCCACAACCACCATTTGATTTTGTTTAGTAGAGGTAATTCGATGAGCAAAATTTTGGTACGCCAAGGATTTTTTTCAGATATTTTCTTATTATCACATCGAACTGCACTAATCTACTATAAGTGACAGTAATTTCTCATGTAGAATGTCACTTTGGTGTGTACGAACAAATCAAAGGCCCTTAGCTTCTGTCATGGAAATAAAATGCATTTTTCCAGTTTATTCATCAGAGTTTCCATGTCAATGAAATTTCCTTTTGTTGTATTATGTAACTTCAAAGAGAAGTTCACTCTTAGATAGCGATAGGGCTCTCTATACTGATTGTAGGAATTTTCTCATTGTAGATCAGGAGTTCCTCCGCGTTAATACTTGCTCTTTGATTATGGAAGTGCCCACATTTGGAGGGTTTGAACTTGAAACTAAGTTGGAACCCAATGTTTCATTGATCATCATTTGGCATCCATTTTTTTCGCAATAATTGCTATGTCATCTGCATAGGCAAAGCATGCAGTTCTATGATTTACAATTACCAGGCCTCCAATAAGACAGTTGTCCGTTTGTACCAAGATTGGATTGATGGCTATGTTGAATAAAAGCATCTAGATTGGGCAGCCCTGTTGTACCCCTTTATCAATTTAAATTTGCTTCGTTTCATAATCTCCGCATTTAAGAGAAGTTTGGCAGGTTATGCAGAGACATCTTATGATTTTGATGGCAATTTAAGTCAGTCCGATATGCGCAAGGATTGTGAACATCGCTTCAAGATCTAATGAAGGAAAGGCTTCTTCGATGTCTAAGAATCCAATGTGAACATTATTGATATTTTTCTTACTGTGTTCTTCTATAATGGCTCGAGGTAAAAAGTTTTGTTTGGCACATCCGTCATTTGAACCTAGTCTGTTCTGGAGTGGATATATTAAGTTGTTTTCATCAATCCTATTCTTCAGTTGTTTGCACAGAATAGTTGTGAAAATTTTATAGCTGCAGTTGAGCAGAGCAATAGGGCACCAAGAGCTTATTTGAGGATGGTGACTTTCTTTCATGGATTTTGGTATCATTAATGATGTATATTTTTTCCATTCCTCTGGTATTTCTTGGTTATCTAGACATTTTGTGAAAATATAGTGTATGATTTTGTTTTTTCCAGGAGCACTTCGGTCCTTTTTGCAAAGGTTTGTATAAATTGTTTCTGATTCTATTCTGCTGAAGTCATAGTTCTGACCCCTTTCAGTAACTTTCTTTAGTGAACAATAATTTTTGCATGCTCTCGTACGCGATCCTTCGCAATCAGGAAGGTCTGCATTTTGCTTCTGTTTTTTCTCGAAATGTATTTCAAAGTCGTTTTGAGTAGGTCGACAGTCAACCTTTGTGCATTACGTGGCTAATTCAAAGGCAGTCTCCTTAATTTCAGTTCAGTCTCACTTCTTTTTTCATCATTGGCCCTACCCAAGTATGGGTTCCTTGGTGATTTAATTGTGCAGACACAAAGAATGAATTCATAGTTTCTGTTAAACATTTCATCTACTGTTTCGTTTGTAAAGTTGTTAGGCCAGTCCTCTGCCAATGATTTCCTGAATTTCAATGTATACTGGTCGACAAGATATTTAACCCGGTCTTAATTAGTATACATTAAGGCGTTTTCCCAATTATTATTGTTGAATTATTAGTATAACTGATTAA
>JBBMOY011166324.1:0-10123 GCA_037951405.1 Platydemus manokwari | reverse complement strand
TAATTCATATTTTCAGAACATAAATAATGATAATTATTATTATTATTATTTTTATATTATAAATCAATTAACTGAAATCCATTAGAGGACTTTCAAGGAATTTATTTTTAATAATATCAAATGATTTATCTAATTAAATATTTCAATCATGTTGAAAAATCGTTTTCAAATCCAACTATTTAATTCAAGAATTTTTTTTCTTTTGAAATTCGTTGTAAAAACTTGCATTTTTCATGTGGTTTTGTCTGATTGTTTTTATCGACCACCTTTAAATATCAGATAAGCAATTTAGTACTTTTATAAAATCAATCATTTCATATTCTTCGAAAATTGTAACTATTTAGATTAATAAATATTCGTGGAAATTTTTGAAGAATTATCAATAGTATTTGAAAATGTTTTGAGGGGATAATATTTTTTAGAATTATTTTCGTCAATTGTTGATTGTTGCTCATATGAGTTTAACTTCATTTATTTCATAACTTGCATTTGATGCTCACAATAGAATGAATTACACGGAAAATGAACGTGGAGATACCACCAATTAAATATCAATTAATAAATGATATTTTCGAGACCAGGGTATAAAAATTCATGACATTTTTTTATATCGATAAGGGCAGAAAAATTTACCGTTCCATGTGGATCAATTTTATTTTAATAACTAGATCTTTTTAGCGGCACATATGGGAAACTTTGATCAAAGAAGATTATTTGGAAACGCTATAAAAATGTTTAATTCAGTAAATTTGTTCTTTATATTTGAAATAAATAAATCCCTTTTAAAAATTCGATAAATATATTCTGTGACAGAATGATAAAAATGTTCGTCGGGTAAATTCGAAATTTATTAATTTTAAAAATAAAATTTTGCTAGTTATTTCACCAAATCAATCTATTTTGTTTGAGAAAGAAACGTTAATGATAGGCTAGAAAAAAAATTACAGACAAATAAAAATTTAATTTCTAAATATGTTGATTGGCAATTCACAAATTGTATTTCAAAACATTTAAAATAAATAATTATCTCTTATTGTAACCATCGGATAACAATGTAACGAAGAAGAATAAATGGCTTATTTGAGAAATCGATAATATTAAAACATTGCATTGAGAGTTGATAATATTATGATTTATTGCGGTCATTTTTTCAATTGTTTCCAAACTCATCAATAAACATTTTTTAGTCATTAAGAAAATTGTTTTGAAATTTTTTATTAATAATTGAAATACCACACGGAATTGACGAAATTACAAAATTCTTTAAACATTAATTCTATATTTAAAATTATTCAGTATTAAAATTATTAAAACAAAATTTGTCAAAATTTTTATGCCAATACATTTCGTAAATGTTTCAATTCAATTAGTGTTTCATCAATAATGACAAATTATCTCATGGAGCATTTGGAAATTAGAATTTGAATACGCTCTGTTTGTATAGAGTTTTGGATTGAAAATAGTATGTTGATTCATTGTTAGAATTACGATTAGATTTTATTCTAATTTGTAAATATAATTCATTGAATCTGTTTTGAATTATTTTAATTAATTATTGTAGAGAATTTTCAATAGAAGAAAATAAATATAATAACTGAATGAAAATATTGAGAGTGGGATAGTGCTCAAGTTTATTCTGAGCGGTTCTAAATTCTGATTTTCAACCCATTTTATTACATAAAATCAAATAGCGATAACTGTAGACTTCGTAGTAGTTCGAAGAATAAACCATTATAAAACTATTGCAAAAAATCTCTCAAACATTCCACTTACAAGAAAAGCCAACCAGCGACTCTAGAAGATGAGATTGTTCAATCTAAAGCACTACTAAAGGAACAATACGTAATGTGTTGGGTATATCACAAATCAGTCAAAAGGGTCCCAAGAACCAAAGGAAAACTATAAAAGGGTCAATACACACAAACCCGAAAACACACGCACCTTTAACCAATCAGATTCGTTTTAATGTTAATCCATTTTTAGAAGCCAAGAAAGGACAGCCACATGCTCTCAAATGACAGCAAGCTTAAATATTCGCCAATGACATGAGAGATATAAGGAAAATCTCAAGTAAATTTATCCACAAAGATATACAGCAAATTGAAAACGAATATCTGCGACATCAAGCAGACACACCCGATGGATCTATAAAAGAGGTTGGATTCCATTGATTTCTGCCAGTCTTTTTTGGTCGGTAATTTCAATGTTTAGCTTATATGTGATTTTAGAAATCAGTACTTCTTTTACTCTTCATTCTGTTTTTGACTTTCGGGTCCTGATCCCATCTTAAATGATTTTCTTTATGAATTGCGTAAAAAATTGTTAGTGTTATTTTTGAGACTTTGAGTATATTATTTTAGTCAATACAGATTTTCAGATTCAAATTGTTGTTAATAACTCAACAGATGGGAGAAAATTAGCTAAACTATCAACTATGCAGCAAAGAAACTTAATATAACCGATTCCTTTGTAATATCGAATAGTGAAATGTATTTGCGGTTCTTTTAAAATATATGTGATGTCATTGCTAGTCCAAAAAAATCAGGAAGATTACTTAACTCCCATGGCAGTTATTCATGCTCTTATATAAATTTTTTGTCAGCAAATCGGAAGTGATATTTACAAAATACCTCCGCTATCATCCCAAATAGTAGGAAAGCGATATTTTGAAACGGTCTATTTTCAATGTAAGATCTACATAGATAAACTTCCCACAATTACCAGAAATACATCCAGGTCTTATCCTGCATAAATTGAATATTTCAAGTAGAGTCACAAACTCGCATTTTCAAAATATCTGCTTCTTCAAAATCATTTGTGCTACTTAGAAGTGACAAAACTAGGAAAAGAAATGCGAAAGTAGCCCAAAATATTCGTTGCAAAATTTACACCGAAAGAAAATGATAGCTCACATAAAATAAGAGTAAATCTCCAAACCGTTAACGGACGGTCGTCAACAATGTTCTTAGTTGAAATCAATTGTCTAATGAACGAACCAAGATTAAAGAATGATGCGTATAAAAGAAACCTGGAAAAAACAACCACAAGAAACCAAATAAAATGAAGCTTCGAAGTTGAAGAATCAAACTGCGCAGTTTTATTGTAGTGTTGAGTAAGATGAAATTCTGCAAAAAGAAAAACAAAATTACATAATGGAACCCTTATTTTGGCACTTTAAGTATTTGCATGCCTACACGACCGTTCAAGCATGGCAATAAGCCAATCACATCGAAGTTAGATGGTGAATTACAATTGGAAAAAAGTACATAACTACACAAAACACGCACATAGAGATTGACGTAAAAACTTAAAAACCCAATAAGAACTCAGAACAACAAACATTAAATCAAAATATAATACAACATGCCACAAAAAACACACGCAGATCGCGAGTATAAAAATTAATGTAAAGATAAACAACTGTCAGCTGAAAGCCAGATTTGCGTTGAAACTTTGTGGTTGTATATTGAGTAATATACGTTATATTGGAGTCAGGAGTCTAATTATCCGTTGTTATTCAACAGTCTGAACATCAGCAAAGGATGTATTATTGAAGAAGCTTGGCTTCAACCAGAAGTCCATCAATCAAATTTCCACCAAGTATATATCGTCAAATATCAAAATGAGTTTTCAAAAAGAAATTCAAGAATACTATGTTAATCACAATTACTTCGAGGTTTAGCCAACATAGTTTCTAAACTTGCAAACCGATCATTTTTGCAGCTGCCTTTATCAACCGATGACTATTTGTTGAAAAAGGCAGTATCTTCCATATGAGTTTTGTTGCAAGTAGGAAACTGAGGAATAAAAAATTTGTAGAAGTCTACTCTGTGATCAAAAAGATGTGATAACTGAGATAACATTCGCATGGATCTCAGTAATCATTCTGATAAATTAATTTTTTTAATATCATTAAACAGAAATATGTTAATAATTATGATGTAGTTATTTGAAGAAAATCAAAATCAATTATTATACACATGTGCTTTAAAACTTTTAAAATAATTTAATTAAATTTTAAAAAAGTTTTAAATTAAAATAAAAACAAGAAAATTTGATTTATCAAGACAATTTTTATTCTGTTGTGTGAATAACATTGGATGTTGTAAATAAAGGGTTTATTGACTCCCAAAAGTGCTAATCAACACTATCGTAACTCAAAAATCAATATATTGATTATTTCAACTGGGAATCACCGTCATAATGAAAATATCAATACATCACACTTTTTCTTTACCAAATAGTATCACCTATTATAAACCATAACCTTAATTCAGGAAAGGAAATATCTTTTAAAATTGCAACTTTTGCATTTATAAAATTTCAGGTTTTATCATATATTTTTATGAAAAAATGCTGGACCAACCTTTATGTCACCCACTCAAGTTGCGTTAAACATTATAGGAAAATTGCAGAAATATATTTGATTTATTATGTAGCTAATTTAGTGTCTATTAGGTGGTTTTCCGGATTGATTCTAATCAGAATAGGTCTGTTTTTTGAGAGTCAATTTGATTAGATTTTTAATTAATTAGATTTTATTTAATATCAATGACGTTCTAAAATCATATAAGCCGGCTGACTTAAATAATTGAATTCATTTGAAATATTTTTAATAGATATTAGAGGTAAACAATCGCTTTAGTTGTTCTACATGACAAAATTACCATAAATAATGATCTCTAAATAAATTTAACATCAAAATATCCATTTTTTACTACCGAATGTGATTAAATTTTATAGTCAACATTAATTATACTGAATGTACCATACAAACATTAATGTGTCGGTTGCAATTTATAAAAATTAAATAAAAATGTAAATATTTTTACAACCTGATTGTGTTGAGTCAGAAATAATCTAATTATATCACCGAACAACCTTTTTAATAGACTTAATTTTTAAGTTATATGCATGTTAAATATGTTGGATATTGAACTACAATGTATTTTAGTCAATTGAAGTTTGTATGTGTTAATAGTAATCAACAATAAATAGATTTACAAATATTTGTTGTTTGAATAATATTTTTATTTGAAAATGAGTTATGAACCTGAATCATTACTAAAACCTTTTTACAAGAAATATAAAAACCGAACATATACTGTTGAGGAATTGAAAGATTTAAATAATTTTTCAAATCCAATTGATGTAAGTCACGTTCTAATTTTTCAAAATGTTATAATATTATTATCAGATTGCCATTAATAAAGATATTTTATACAACCCAGATGCTTTTAAAAACAAAGTTACTGCCTACGAAATCGGAAAAGATAGCGGTAAATTTTAAATTTATTTAAATGCCTCTAGTTTTATTTGACAGGATTTTATTATATTCCAAATCCCTTTAGTGGTACAACGTTAATGAAGCTTACTGTTGATTCTTTAATGAAATGGCCAACTAGTGCTAATAAAATGAATGTGGATATTGAGCACGACCGTCCAAATGATTTATGGAAAGAGACAATAAATGAATTGTAATAGTATAACATTCACTTAATTTGTTAATCACTTTATCAGAAATAATCAGAATAAAAAATTGTCAGAAACATGGCTATATAAGCTTCGGTGGACGTCTATGGGTTATCATTATCAATGGACCGATAGAATTTATAAAAAAGATTGTCATTCGAATATTCCTCGTGATTTATCATTGGTTATGAAAGATATAATTAACATATTAAACTGGAAAGAATTTTTCCCAGAAGCAGCGATTGTGAACTATTATCATTTGAATTCTGCCATGTGTTTTCATCAAGACCATGCTGAATTTGCCAAAGATGTTCCTTTGGTTTCAATCAGGTTCATTAAAATGTTTTGATATATTAATTGCAATTTATTCAGATTTTAAGTTACAATTATAATTCATTGTTGTTATTAGTTTAGGGCAATCTGGTGTGTATTTACTTGGCACTGATGATCCAATGTCAACACCAATCCCGATAAACCTTAACCATGGGGATGTCGTCGTTATGTCTGGTCCGTCGAGACTCGCATATCATGCTGTGCCGAAAATCGTGAAAATTGACGAAATAACTCTGGCTGAAAGATTATTAGGTGTTGATGTTGATGGTGTTTTGGATTGTTTAGCGAATATTGCGGGTTCGATGGATGCTGCTCAAATCATTTGGCAATATCTACAAAACAATCGAATCAATATAAATATGAGACAAGTTCTTGAATCTGGACAAACTTTCCCAGAGAGTGACAACAAAGAATAATTATCATTTTTGGAATGATGAATTATATTTTGGCTTTCATTTGGTTTTGTTGTTTAAATGAAATACGATATTTTTCTGAAAAATATTTCATTTTGTTGATTTTTTGAAATACGTGTCCATGGTTACAGTTATTTGAGTGCCTTGAAATGATCCGTTATTGTATAAATTTACAGTTTCAAATTTTGATATTGTAATAAGTATCTTTAATATTTCTATAATAAAATATAATTCTAAGTTATGTCCGTGACTTGGAGCTCACCATTGAACATCTGTTAACTTTTATAAATTATAAAGTCCTATTATAAGGACTGATATTCTTGAAGCAAAAGTCGTCGTTCGGTTCGCATAGCTATATCACAACCGGTATGATATGGATTGTTTAGCGAATATTGCGGGTTCGATGGATATATATATATAATATGGAGAATTCACAAGAATAAATGTAAGTTATTCTTTATTATATTAACCATAGATAAGCTGCTGTCATAATATTACTGCAGGAAATTTAAAATAAAAAATTGAAATGGATAAATCAATAAACCACTTTTTAATGCTTCGTTTGGCACCCAATGTCGCAAAATACAGGAAACTAAATTATCCACACTTAAATCCATACAGTAGCGTACCTAGCATAAGCACAAAACCAAAAGTATGACTTTTAAACCAGAAGGGAAATTACCAGACAAAGAAAATTCAAAAAACGATGTATAGCTTTTTAATTAAATGTAACAATGCCTTTACAATCTTTTCTAATTGATCATCACTCGTAAAGGAAGTTGACCAATGAATTAAATCTATAAGTGGAAACTCTTAAAAACAGGTTATTCACAACCGTAAAAATCGTCCTCTAACGTTCTTTCGAACTAAAGTCATTCCTATTACTATAAAAGTTTGTTTTTGAAGCCACTCTACAAAAATGTATTGCTTTACGTTTTTTCTCATTTTAAATGATTTTACACACAACCTATATTTGGAAAGAAGCAGATTAGTAGCATGGAATGACCAAAACTATATCCAACAATAAACTAAATCTATTTGCAAACGAGAGCAATATTTACTCTAATCTTATTACAAGTTCTTGAATTATAAATTTTTTGAACGACTGAACATTATTAGTTTTCTCGAAAATTATATTTGAAAAGATACTGAACCTTTTCTGTGCATTTTGAAGTTTATTTTCCAAACTTGAGATCGCACTTTGTAATAAAACAAACCTTTCGATATATTAACGTTTTGTGGAATGTGAAATTTTTCTTACCAATATTTTACAATTATCATTAAGAAATCAGAATGTGAATATAAAAGCAAAGTAAATAATATCGCTAAATGCAGTCCTTATTCTCCAGATATTCTCTCTTTCAATGACCGAATAACATTTGCTTTGAGAATTAATAGTAAAATTCGTCGCCAACTGATACAAATATGGATCAATAAATTTAATATCCCACTATTAACCTGTAAGTCAGTGAATCATTTTCCCATAATGTTAATACAGTATAAATATGGATCAATAAATTTGATATCCCCCTATATCCTGTAGGTCAGTGAATCATTTTCCCATAATGTTAATACAGTATAAATCATAATAAAAATCTTGATAAAAATAAATACAAAATGTGAGCAACATTAAATAAAACACACACAAAATTTTCCGTATTGAAAAATCTAAATTTATCTCAATTCACAAAATCCCGCTGGTAAATATTGATCTGAATAACAATCAAGCAAAGGTAAAATCGATAAAAATTTAAATCGATCACCCATTTCTTTACAATCCATCATCAATTGATATGAACGAATCAAATATTTCATTTCCGATGTCGATTTGCAATGACGTAACAACATTTCTAATCGAACATCAATACCCATATTCCTCAAAAACGATTTCTGATACACCGGTCCATGGATTGATACTAAAATAAAAACGAATTCCATGAAAAACCATTGCCACAATTGTAAATTAATAAACATCTTCCCAAAAATTTCGTTCGCAAATGTTGTTGAAATAATTGAAAATTAACATCGGCCGTCATATCGCTTTCGCCGAGATTTTTCAGCGGATCGGAAAGTTGATGATCTTTGAATGCCTATTATGGAAATTAAAAACAAAATTAAAATAAGTTAGTTTTTCCAACACGAAAAGTATCTCCTTTATCACCAAGATGCCCATAATCAGCTATCAATCCAAATCCACCCGATTCAGATATACGCGAAGCAATATTATCAAGAATCGATAAAGACATCGGACTCAATTCAAAGTCATTCAAATCACCATATTTGTCGAGAATCTACAATCAATATTCAACAGTTTTTTATTCTCTCTCAAATTACATTCTTAAATGCCAAAGTTGCCGGTGTTTCTTTGTGGGATAAAATAAATTTCAATTCATTATTTTCGACATTGATTAAAATCTCTCGCCATTTTCCATCGTTATCTCTCTGCATGAAGGAACTCAATGTAATTCATTAAAAAGGAAAAAGTTAAATTATTCAAGCCGGCAAAATCGAAATAATAACAATAAGCAATTTAAACAAGTATTTTAAATCTATGATTTATCAGTTATCGAGAATCATTTCCATTTCCATCGAAAACAAACAAAGATTTATATTTTCATTTCAAACTAATATGTAGATCATTATTTAATTATCATTCATTTAATTTAACTTAATAATGAATAACTTTAAATTTATGAATAGGAAGAGCATCAAAAAATTCATGAGCTAAATAACACGATGGAATTCCCTTTGGAACATGATCCAACTGATCAAACCATTCCACAGGAACTTCACGACCCAACTTATTGAAACATTGTTTCAATACACTTTCTTGTGATTTTCGCAATTTAGGGCTGATTTCAATCAATTTGATGGATAAAACATTTATCAAATCTGGAAACTTGTTAATGGCCTAAAATTGATTATGATAAAATCAACCCAGAAATTAGTAACCGACAGTTAAAACATCATGAATCATTGTTGCTCTCCCAGGACCCAATTCTACGATTTGAAATGGATGGCATTTTCTTTGATTTATCCATTCATTCATTATCCAAATCCCAATTAACTAACAAATCTAAATAATAATATATAAAAATTAAAGTGAAATTACTTCGCCGAAAATTTGTGATATTTCCGGAGATGTTATATAATCTCCCTTACTTCCGAAAACATTTCCATGAATATAATAACCCTGTCATACCAAAATATCAAAATAATCATCAATCTTTTATTTACATGTTTATCATTAGTCAGCATTTCTCGCATAAAATTGTGGACATTTATAGGACCAGTATGCTTTATAATTTTAAGAATATAATTTTTAAAACTAGACTTTTCTAATACAGATTTCCCAGAGCATAATAAATTAAATGTTCGCATAAATTTTAATTAAATAAAATAATATTTGAATATGAACCTAATTGAAAAAATGATTTAACAAAACAATGATAAATTTTTTTCATCTAAAGTTAAAATTCAATAGAATGAAAATTTTCTTGAAATAATTTTTGAATCATATATATGACAGAGTAGAATTAATTTAAGTGGGCCTTATTTCTGATTCTATGAACTTATGAACATTATTTCAAGAATTAGTTTAATTTTCATCAAAATCGTCAATGTTTCACACTATAGTGTAGCTATTGAATTATCAATGAATGGATATAAATATATCAAATAATTTAACATCTGAAAGCAAGTGAGTTACGGCATACAGCCGAAAATATTTTATTATTTTCATTTTCCTATTATATTATAAAATTATTTTCTTTTCGCTACTGTAATCATTTATTAATCATGAATTCGCCAACATTTATTTAGTATAATTTTTCTATACGAATTTTTGTATTATTATTTTATTTATTATAATCTCTATTATTATAATTTCCTTCATCTTGATTATT
>JBBMOY011166213.1:0-10123 GCA_037951405.1 Platydemus manokwari | reverse complement strand
CATAAATATTACTTAGACATAAATTCCTTAATGATATTAAATAACTTTAGACAACAAAATTTTCTTCATAGCTATTTAAACCGATAATATATTTCATGAAATTAATATATTAATAAATTATAATTCATAGATAAACATTATTATTTACTAATTATTTTTTCAACAAAAACTAATTTCCAATTTCGTTTAAGTTTATTTGGTATTTTATATTTGAAGCAAATTAAGGAAATTTAAATAATTAAAGTTGAATTGTAAAATCAAAAATAAATTTATTTAAATTTTATATTTCGAATGGTTTTCAAAATCAAATTGTTCATTGTTTAAAGGAATAAACTATATAGCGAACAATTTGATTTAGCCATAATTTAATGTCTTCAAAAATTATGTTTCGGTGCATGAATTGCGAAATGCCTTTATCAAAAAATAAAGTTATGAAGCATAAATGTAATATCGACAATACTTCCATTAATGGAAATGGTGAAGTTTAGTAAGTCGTCTCTTAAACTCGGTTTAAGTGAATTATTGTTAAGCAAAAATAATGAACCAGCTAATTCTGAAGTCATTGAAGCTAAATCTAGTAATATTATTAAAAATAATAACCAAAAAATCCTCAATCAAAATAAATGGAATGATGTTTTAATCAAAATATTAGATAACTATGATACAACAGATGAATATTTGAAATGCATCATAAATGCTTTAAAGGAAAGAAAAAATGTTCCTCGAAAAGAAGATAAATTTCACGTAAGACAAAGAAACTTGAAATTTAATGAAATCCTAATCTTTTCAGAACTTCATTGAATCAAATTTCCCAAATAAACATGTACCCAATTTTGGGAAATTACTGTGGGATTATATTTCTTCACATGAATTATTTAAAGTATTTATAAAGAAGTTGCACACGGATATTAATGATACGCTCGAAACGATGGAACAACCATCCAACAAACGATTAAATGCAGATGGTTGATAATATATTTGTAAATATTTTTATACGTTTTTATCGATATAGAACAGACAATTTGTGATGAATTGCAAGTAAAGAAATGTAAAATTGGTGATTCTAATGAAAATGGAAATACGAAAACAGAGAAGCTTCAAATAATTGGTAACAAAGCAGAACGTTGGAATGAAGCAGTTACTGAGATTCTAGCTAATTATCAGACTCATAATGAAAATTTGAGAATTGTCATAAATTTATTAAAAACTCGTACAAATATACCGCAGAAAGAAAAGAAATTTCGTGTAATAATAATTGCTTTAATTTCTAATTGATTAGTTACATGGAATTATAGAATTATATCGGAACTATTCCTGAAAGTCGAAAGATAGAAGGTTGTTCGAAAATTATTTGGGAGATTATTTCTAAGATCGATGTTAATCAGATGAATATATCAGAACCGCAGAACGAAAACAAAACAGCATTGGATAATGGTATGAAAAATTCTTTTAAATATACACTTATATTGATAAATACAATTGAATTGTGTTGATATCAAAACATCTATTTCAGGAATAAATAATGATTTTTATGTGGTTTTAAAAATAAATTCAAAATAACTCAAAATTAGTTATAAACCAAATATTATACATTTTTATAACGATTTCCACTAGAATTGGTGGCCGATCCCATGCTGTGTCTTAAAATTGTAATAAAATTGATTGTAAATTGCTTAATATTCTATTTTATTTGAAAATTTTTTAATTTGTTTCAATTATATTAAACGAAATAATAATAACCAATAGTAAATGGCGGATCGATTTCTCGATGAGAGTGATATTAATTAAGGATTGTACTAGATTAGTGTATTTCTGTGACTTAAATGTGGAACTTTTTACTGTATTTATATGAATCGTTTTGATATTTTGGGAAATATTTTGTGATCAATTAGTGATGCTTACTCGTTTATAGTTTTTGAATATAGGTTTTGTGCTTTTGTAGATTTTAGCTTTTCTTCGAGAAACATTTATAATTGAATAAATATATACTACTTGTATAAACTACTTATTAGTTTATTTAAAACGCACAGATTTATAAAAGAGTAAACTGACTGACTTATTAAGATCACAAATACGATAGAAGTTTATGGATAAGTTTATTGTAGATTTTAGAATGTATGTATATGGATATTTAAGAATAAAAAAATAAATAAGAAAAGAAATAACAAATAAACTAATTTATATGTATGTGTGTGTACGTGTGTGTTTAATTTTATCCCGAATAACCAGGAAATGAGAACAGTTAATCTTGAACCAATCACCAATAGTTTTCGTGTTATTAAATTGTAATATCTTTTCAATTATATTCTTGAAATATTCAAATGTTTTTTTATATTATTAAATATTGATTTCAATGCCCGTGTATAATTGGTTTGTTCCGTTTATTCACCGTATGTCAATAAAATTCTTTCGAGTTCATTCCGTCTGATTAGTTTATATTTTTCATTCCCAGCTTTTTTGCATCATTTTTCTATTAATTATTATAGTTGTTTGTGTTTATTTTTGTGTTATCTATTCCGCTTAATTATTTGTGTTTATATTTGAATATTGATATATAATATTAATTATAAATATTTTTTATTTTGTTTTGGATCTGATAAATAGGTATATTTTATTGTTCATAAAAAATTTACTGTTATCCTTCTAAACTTGTGCTATAAATAGTTATCAAAATAATAATCGGTGATATTATCATTCCAATAACTTGATATTTTGGAACACGGTTTTTAAAGATTACTGTTATATTAAACGCTACCATCTCAATTTCCGCACATGTGAACATAGGAAACTCATTTTCAATATAAATTTTCCATTGAAAATTATAAAATTTATTAATGTTAATCTGTCATCAGTATTCATCTAATAATCTATTATTTGTTCATTCTCCATGATGATTTTCTACTAGAATCATTACAAGTAAATAAAGATTCAAATTCTACAAATGACAAATCGGTCTTACCACTTGAAAAGTGGAAACTCATCAATCGAAATAAATGGCATGAAAATATTATAAAAATTCTAAATGATTACCACACTGACGACGTCAATTTGCAAAACTTTATCAATGATTTCAAAACTAGGAAAAATATTCCCCAGAAATTCAAAAAATTCTCTGTGAGAAATATTTTTCTCTTTCTATTGTTAAATGATTTATTATCAGAATTATATTAATGGGCTTCCAATGAACAAGTTAATCGATAATTGTGCGGAAATAATTTGGAAAATCATTTCTACTGACTCAAACATCGAAGGACAAAATGGAAACAAAACTATTGATTTAAATGATTAAAGGTAATTAAAATTAATTCCTATGAAGAATATTTAAAGAAATAATTTGTTTAGAATTCGAAATGGAATCCACGCAATACCACCGATAAATCTCAAGGATAATAATTATTATTAATGATTAAATAAATTGGAATTTTTATGATTTGAAAATCTTTGTAAAACGAAATATCATAATTTTTCAAAAATGCGCCATATCAAAAGAAATTTAAATTTGTGGATTTGTTCTGATAAATTGATTGACACGCTTATTGAGGTGAATAAAATCACTTCTGAAGTCACCTGGAATTAGTTGACACAATCTTCCTTCGATATTTATTTCATAAATTTAATTTGTTTAAACAATATCGTCCCGGTAATTTACAATTTCACTGTTTGTTAAAGTTGGTTGTGAAATGTTCGTGTTTATTATGATCGAATTTATGAATAATGGAATATTAATGATGTTGAATAATTATCAAACATCGAAGGTTCGTTTTAAATGTCGCAGCCACAAATGAAAACATACAACAAACAATATTAAATCCCCACGTGTATAAAGGGATTTTTACTCCCAGTTTATAAGATTAAAATGACGGATTTGTTGAAATCAGTAGTATCATCAAGGTTTTTGAATAAGATTTGAGAACATAATTATGGGAATGTCCATAGTGGAACTTTGGAGTATATAAAAATAATCGTTATCAAATAATTTAAATTCGACAGTAGCCACTATTTTCATTATTCCGATTAATACAATTTACTAATATCTATGATTTTCCTGGAATTTTAATTTTTGTCCGAATTCTACCAGTTAGCTAGTTGTGAATCCAATCTATCAGTAAATTGACATAAGATTGAATGCGTCAATGATAATTGTACCGTTTGTTCTGTGTTAATACAACTATGATTATTATCTTATATTTCATAAGTTATTTAAATTGATTGACATGACTTGGTTAATAAGACAATCATAATCGCCAACAGTAATTGTATAAATGAATCGAAGAAAGGACGATATAATAATTGATTCGAATCCACTATAATAATTCTGGGAAAAGATTTTATAAGGAAATATGAGGTCGTAAAAATAGTTTTAGGAGGAAATAACAAAAATCTTACGAAGACCAATTAATTTGACCATTCAGTTGTAGTGGATATTTCTCAAATATCTTGTTTATTTATTGATGCTACCAGGCCTGAGATATGAGCTCTTAGTAGTTTCAAAGCGTAGATTGTGAGTTGTTATAGAATAAATAATGGGATCAGGCAATAAAACATTTTTATTTTATAATCAATAAATTATTAAGTTACAATGATAACTTTGATGGTTTGTAAATTTTCCATTGTTGCGTTAACTTTTTGTGCCATTTTTTTTACGATTCAGTAGCTGCTGCTATAGCATTTTTAAACATGCCTGACTCATCTTGGATTGGTTGATCAATTGTTCTTATTCACTTATTTTTATTTACTGCCCCAGCGGTTTTTATAGTGACCTGTCTGGTTACTATGACGTGTCTTTCGTAAAATAAATATTTACTATTATCATTCGTTTATTCACTTTTATTATTTACTAACCAACCAAGTTTTTGACTACTGTTTTATTTTTAAGATTGATATTTTATTTATATTTCATATTATTTTAAAGTTTGCTTGTTGTGTTATCAAAAAAGTAAATCAGATAGAATCAAAATTTTAATATTTTTCAAAGAACAAATGAAAAATGTACGACTATGATAAGCATGATAACGAATAATAGGCAAATATAAAAAAGATTATCATATAATTCTAAACTTAATCTGATCTTTTCAGAAAATTAGGTGTTCGGTCATAACATAGATATTAGTTTAATAATAAAAAAATATGAGAATTTATTGAATTATATATAAACAAAAACTCATTCATTGATTTTTAAGTTTACACATTCTGTTATTACAGTCTATTTAGACTTGTTAAATTTTTCTAATTTAGTTTCTACTTTAGTGGGTAGCTATGCCTCTATATACTTTTGCAATGTAGTATAAATTTTGTTAT
Source organism: Platydemus manokwari (assembly GCA_037951405.1). Classification (NCBI taxonomy): domain Eukaryota; kingdom Metazoa; phylum Platyhelminthes; order Tricladida; family Geoplanidae; genus Platydemus; species Platydemus manokwari. The sequence continues at coordinate 4,825 of JBBMOY011166213.1, read as the reverse complement.
GATTATATATCATTAATTATTGTTTATTTTTCGATCATCGTGTATCTTATATACCTGGTTATGATTGTATAAATATATTCAATATAAGCAGTTTATGGCAATATAAACCAACATTTTTGATATTTCATGCAAATACTCTTAGTTCTAATTTCTTGTTTTTTATCCAATGTTTTAATGTGACATGTCAATAATATCGCCAACATTATAATAATTTGCTTTATGAAGAACATCATGTCTACTTTAACCACTCGGCAATGGTGTACAATATTGTAGAAATCTAAGTAGGGCGTAGATAATGGTTAGAATTAAATTATAATTGAAATAATAAAGAGAACTTGAATATTTCTCAAAACTCACATAACAAATACTTAATTACAATTCGAAATAATGATAATGAACACAGTATATAAAGCAAGCGAAACTCATCACAAACACAAATTTTTATTCGATTTAATAAGATGCTTTGTAACTGTTCTTAAAATTGCTCTCAATTTATTTGCTGAAATTCGGTGATTTATTTATTCATAAACAAGTAGTGAGACATTTTAAATTTTACTATTATCAGTGAATTGATTAATTTATTATAACATACAACAGACTTCATAAATAATAAGTTTATTTTCATGAATAAAAGCAACTATGGATCGACTCTTGATATAAATCATACCATAAATGATTACACAGCGTTCGAAAGATACGGTGGAATTTAGTGACCATAAAACAAACATATAAACAAAATTAATCAAATTAACGTAGATAAATTAAAGAAAAATAATAATCTTAAAATTATTTAAAACATTATTAATTTGATATTTTTTAAATATAAATATTACCATATTTTTTAAATAATTATTGAATAAAATTTAAAAAGACTTAAATTTTTAAAATTTCATTTAAAATGTATTGAGATTAAATTATTTTTAAATTATTAATAAAAATCACAACATATAATACATTAAATTAATTTTTATTTTATTTAAAATAACGTGATGATTTTAAAAAGATTTCTAAAAATAGATTAATTTTAAAAGATATCATTTTATTATTTCAAAAAATTGAATTTTATTTGAATAAGTTTATATATTTATAATTCCTTTTGAATCTGACTAGAGTTCATATTGGATTAACGATTGCAAAACACATTGGTAAGACAAGTCGTATTGGCAATAGCAACTGAAATGATATCAGAAATTTTAATATTATCCATAATATATAGATAAAAAAATTAATAATAATTTGCAACACCAGAATAGTTAAACTTAAATTGGACCATTATTTCAAAACATGAATGCGAATCTGTATCATCGGTCGACCGTGAAACATGAAACCAATCAATTGGAATACGATATACTGGTTTCCATTAATCGCTTTTACATTGAGGAAATTTGATATATTAAAACATCAATTTCTGTGATATCTGAGTCAATCCACATCGAAAGATTCAATTTTTGAATCACAATTTTACTGTATTCAGGGTTTGTGAAATATATATATATTCATTATTATTTCAAACAACATTGATTTATTGATTTTAAAAATATTATTTAAAACATATCAGTGACAAAAATGTTATTTATTTTTATTTTAAGTATTATATAGTTTTGACTGTAAGGTTCAAATAATTTCCCTATAAAAATTTTAAACAATCAATCATAAATATTAAGTAATTCAAAATTAATTAAAAACATTTTTTATTAAATAAATTTTTAATAAATCTAAAATTGTTTTGAAAAATTTCATTTTAAATGAGTTGAATTCATTTTTATTTTAATCATTTTTATAAAAATTTTTTTTGCTTGTTAAGTATATAATTATATTAAAAAATGGGAGAACCAAATTCAACAAATCGTCGAGCCCTAATTTTATCTGATATCTCTAATTTATGTTTGGAAAATCAAGTCATGAATCAAAACAAATTAAAAGTAGGAGAATTGATTGCTAAAGAAAATGCAGGTCGCAATAATATCCAAGCTCCAAGTTATAAAAAGATATCAATTATCGAAGAAAATGTTGATAGCCCGCATTTCGAAAATGTAGATAAAAGTACGAAGGCTTTGATAAAAGCAATGTGTATCAGAAAACATTATATGGATGTGTCTTTACAGAATTTTAATCAAACTACCAATCGATATTTAATAATTGAGAAAAGGTGTTCAGAAATCAATGATCAGAAAACCACGAGTCCTATGGTTAATAAATCAATAAATTATAATAAAGAGATGAGCCGATTTTGGCCAAGTTCTGATGACCAAAGAGAAGAATTGATATTTCAGAATGGAATAATGACAGTGATCGATGATAATAATGAAAATATCATCAAATGTCCTATCACTTTCAAAGATTTCGCCAAAGACTACACTGGTTTTCTTTCAGTTGTTTCTGATGGACCTTTAAAGACGTTTTGTTTTAATCGATTGACATTTCTGAAATGTCAATTCGATATGCATCGACTTCCAAATGGACATTTAGAATTAAATGAAGTAAAATTGACTACCAACAAAGATTTCTACAATATCAATAAAGTTGACACACACATCCATGCTTCATCATCAATGACTCAGAAACATCTCCAACAATTTATGAAAAATCGTTTGAAAAATGATGCAGACAAAGAAGTATTGATAGATAAAGCAACTGGTAAGAAGTTGACATTAAAAGAAGTGTTCAATTCAATAGACATAGGTGTAGATAATTTAACTGTAGATAAACTTGACGTTCATTGTGATTATTATAGCTTTCATCGATTTGATACATTTAATTCCAAATACGACCCCGCTGGTCATCCTGTGTTGAGGGAAGTGTTCTTGAAAACTGATAATCATATCCAGGGCAAATATTTTGCTGAACTCATCAAAGAAGTGATATTTGAACTAGAGAAATCAAAATATGTGAGTGCAGAGTTAAGATTATCAGTTTATGGGAGGAATCTTAATGAATGGAACAAACTCGCCAAATGGGCAGTCAATAATGATGTTAATTCAAAACACGTGAAATGGTTAATTCAATTACCTAGAATCTATAGTGGTTTTCGATCAGTAAATTTGATCAATAATTTTCAAGAAATTATTACAAATGTTTTCATACCACTTTTCGAAGTTACAAGAGATCCTCTTAGTAATCCCGAATTACATACTTTTCTTCAGAGTGTCAGCGGCTTTGATTCTGTAGATGATGAATCGAAACAAGATGGCATTGAGTTTCACAAGACCAATCCATTACCAGAAAACTGGGCATCAAAGCATAATCCACCATACGCTTATTATTTATTCTACATGTATGCTAACATGACAGTTCTCAATCATTACAGACAAAAGAAAGGATTGAATACTTTCAATTTTCGCCCACATTGTGGTGAAGCCGGGTCAAAAAATAATCTCGTTGCCGCATTTTTATTAGCAGATAATATCAGTCACGGTGTTTTGCTGCGTAAAAGTCCAGTGATGCAATATCTATATTATTTGTGTCAAGTCGGTGTTGCCATGTCGCCAATCAGCAACAATTATCTCTTCTTAGAATATAATAGAAATCCATTTTACGATTACTTTTGTAGAGGTTTAAATGTTAGCCTTAGCACTGATGACCCTTTACAATTCCACTATACCAGAGAACCATTGATGGAAGAATATGGTACAGCAACACACATATGGAAGTTGATGTCAACTGATAAATGTGAGCTAGCAAGAAATAGCGTTATGATGAGTGGGTTTAGTGATGAAGAAAAAGCAAGTTGGTTGGGTAAAGACTTTAAAGAAGAGGGTGTCAATGGTAATGACATTTCTCTCACCAATGTTCCAAATATCAGAATATCGTATCGTTACGAAACTCTAATCAATGAGCTGGAATCGCTTTTGAAAATCATTCACTGTTGACATGGAAATAATTTTTATCAGAATACTGTGATAATTTTTGATGATGTAATTTTAATTTAGTTTTCTAAAATAAAATGAAAAATCTAAATTTATATCTACTCATTCTTTATTAATTATGGAATATTGCTTGCAGTTGTTTTATAAGCAATTGTATTGTTGTGCCTGAACAACTATGGTATTCGAACTCAAAACCTTATAAATGCTTGAATAAAATCACCAATCATTGTAAGTAGTCTCTTCTACTTTTAGATAGGGTGGAAGTGCTGCTTATGAGAATTGCTATAACTTTTGCTATGGATATTACAAAATCTCTCTAATCACAACTTTTCGCAAATATACTCCGCTATGAACAATTAATCTCATGACTACTTTTTCTGCTATCCAATAAATTATTTATTATTTCTTTTTAATTTCTATTTCTATTTGAGTTGATAAATGTGTTTTTTCATTTCAGCAAATTGTTGTCTTGTCATGGGTTCTTACATATAGCTAATTTGCAGTGTGAAAAGCGCTTCTTTATCAGTTTGTTATCAAATATTTGTTTTATTTATTCTCCTGTAACATTTTAATTTATTACCAATTGTTATTTATTTTTCTCAATTAAAAGTATTTACCTATTCTATTTGTATTATATTAGCTTGAAACAAATGTAAATAACGTGATAGATGTATAAAAAGGCAATAAATTATACTTAATTGTTGTACAAATTCTCAAATAAACTTTTAATAATGTATGCCGAGGATTTCGCTTTCAAATTTCACTCTTTGTTCTTTATCTGTTCAAAAACTTATTGGATCTAGATTAGATTTATAAAAAGTGCTGATAACAACTCTCAACAGCTTTATTCAAGACTTAATAAACAGAATAATTAAAGTAATTTTTGCAATTTGGTTGATTTGTTTCATTATTTGAACTTTGTTTTAAAAGTGCGTTGGTTAAATCAATAAAACAAGTGA
>JBBMOY011166102.1:0-10123 GCA_037951405.1 Platydemus manokwari | reverse complement strand
TATATATATCTGATAATCTGTTTGAAAATTTTGAACCAACTATTTACTTATTAGGCTATGTCTCATGGAGAGGGGTTATATTTGGCGTGGGTGCCAGTGCTTTTGTTGCTCTGAATTCCATCTATACAAGAAAGAAAATTTCGGTCGTCAATGACGATGTTTGGATATTGTGCTTTTACAACAATGTTAATGCTTGCATTATTTTCATTCCCATTATTTATCTGACTGGAGAAATCGAGGAATTAAAGAATTTTCCACATTTTCTGAAGTAGGATGTAGGATCCATTTAATTTGTAATAAAATTTATTAGCTTTAAAATAGCCCATTAATAACGATATATCTATCCTTGACATTTTATTTATTAAATAAATATTATTTAAAATAATAACATTCATAAAAATTTAAATTAAATACAAACGATATTGATTGATATTTGATAAATAATTTTTGATAAATTCATTGGGCTTCCATTTTAAGCGTTATTATTCAATCATATGAGCAGCTGAGAAATATTCTTTAAAACCAGCTATATTATAAAAAGAAGCACAATTTCTAGATTGTCTGGAATTAAAATTAACTTGTTAATAATATTATTCTCATAAAATATTTGATATTTTTTTAGTTTGATTATTTATAATATTATAAATTATTTTCTAAAATACAATTCATACATTTATTGATTATTAATAGATTATTTAAAATGAAATATAGCGAATAAATATTAGTATTATTTATATTATCTCTATTTGAAGGAATAAATATTTTGAATTACTTAATGGGAAACGATGGCAAATCAAAAACCCGTGAAGATTTTATCATATTTGATTTATTTTCATATATATTTTAAACCAATTATTAAAACAAATATTACTTCCACGTTACAAACATCAAAAATTATAAATGTGTATGGCACGGTAACAAATTATGTGTGTACAGAATGAAATATTGAATGAAATATCAGCTTTTTGAAAATCGGAATTGATGTTCAAAAATTTCAAATTCCTCGCAATAATTATTGAATGAGTTTGGACAAAAGGAAACAGAAACCTTAATGAGCTGATAAAATCAGTCTATTTACATTAAAATGTTTCAGTTTATTTGTTAAAAATTATAAAATTTGACCAGATTTTATTGTTTGGAAAGTGTAATTATGAGCAGAAATATTAGTTCGGGTTAAAATTTCCTTAGTCCTTGACGGAATAAAAATAATTTTTAATTTTACTTCAGATAAACTTATTACCAAGAACAACTTTTAAGATATGAAATCTTTAAATGATATCGTCAAAACAAAACATTTTTTAATTTCACCACACGCTAAAATTAATTAATTAACAAAGATTAATAAGATTGTTAAATTCTGTGAAATTCAAAAGAGTTTATAAATCACCACTGAATAAATCACGACAAACATGGCTGTGTATTAAAATTGATAAGAATTTAATGAAATTTATGTCGGCTGATTAACACGTCAATTTTTTATTCGCTCTTTGTTCACGTAATTCAGTTAAAAAGTGAGACCTTTTTACTATGATGAAAAACCGAAGTGTACAATATTGATAATATAGATTCATTTCTGAATTATATTTCATAAAGATATAAATAATAAATATTTGAATTGTAGATTGAATTAGAAAATTAATTGACTCTGATTCAGTGGAATGGATAATTCCGGTTCATATACTGAAATTAAAAAGCGATAAATAACCTAATTAAATGTTTCAAGATAAGTCGTTTTATTTGAAAGCTTCAACTTCGTAATTGCACCGAATTCAGTCAAAAACTCGCATTTAAGCTTTAACAATTTTAAAATTATGTTAACATTATTTTATGGGACTATTTATGAAATATTTTTATTGAAGTTTTTACTATTAACAAACTATAAGTTATACATTAAACAAGTTATAAATCTTTGTTAATAATATTTATATTATTTTAATGATAAAAAATATTAAAAAAATAAACACTACCTCATTTTAATTATTCATAAATAATATCGAATTTATTATTCAAAATCAGTGTATTAATAATCATGATATTATTTTGTTTTTAGCACACATTTTTGGTTTTTAATGATAACTAGTGGTTTGTTTGGTTTTGCAATCGGATATGTAACTGGTCTGCAAATCAAAGTTACAAGTCCTCTTACTCACAGCGTTTCTGGAACTGCTAAAGCTTGCGCTCAGACAATCATTGCATACTTCATTTTTAATGAAATTAAAAGTGTATTGTGGTGGTTAAGTAATGTTGTGATAATTGGTGGATCTATTTGCTATGCAATGATTCGAAAAAGAGAAATGGAGCTTGCAAATTTCAAAATGCCAAAATAGTGAAGAATTTGAAGTGGATTTGAATAATGTTTTTGTAATTGAATTTGTTATTTTTGAGGAATATAGATTACATTTTAATTTTCATTTTTTCTCAGTATTTTTAATCTTTATTGATTTCATAATATTTACAGTTTATAGATAGTTATGCTTTCGTTTTAATATGAAATAGTTAATGAAGAAAATACATACTAAGATTTTATTATTTTGTGAAGCACGCATTGAAAACGAACTGAAAAATCATAAGACCATATTACATTTTTAAACAAACAAATATAATTTTATGGAATTTGAATTAAATCTTTAAAAATTAAATTCATTTAAAAATTCTCACATGTTGTTTTTTATTATTTTGTTTCAATCAATTACAAAGATTAACTATTTATAATTTAAGACTGCTTATTTCATTTTATTAACTCTTCGATTAACTTTAATAATAATATATTTAATCAAAATGTATTTCTAAGGTTATTTTACATTTATTGATAATAAATTATTCAATCGATTATCTAAAAAATATAAATGCTGAATAAATTTCATTATTTCCTCGTACTCTTTATTCTATTTATTATTGGTGGAATTATTGTTTTCAATTATACAACAGAAAGTGACGAGAAAAACATTCAAAGGCTTATATATATTAGAGAAAATACAACAACTACATTTGAAAATGTAAAACCATCTGAAAGCATCCCGTCATATTCAACATATTCCTTAAAAAATGATTTTCTATTCGATAATAAGTCCAAGCTACATTTATCAAAATTCGTTAATGTTTACAACAGTAGTAAATTACAAGGATATGATATGGTTGAAAGAAAATGCGGCCAAAAGTCTATGGAAGTATCAGTTAGTAACAGTACGGATTTTTTGTCTAATTTATTTAGACGTGGACTTTCATTTGAAGACGATGTGTTTAGCAGTTTGACTATACTAAGTAAAAATCAAGATTTTCATTTCATCGACATCGGATGCAACATAGGTATCCATACACTAAATATGGCTTGCCTTGGATTTGATGTGATTGCTGTCGATGCACATTTACTATATATTAAAGTATTATATGAAACAATTGTTAAGAATAATTTAACTTCTCAAGTAGTAACAATAAATAATGCCTTAACTGATTCTCACGATAATTTCGGAATGAAAACAGATATAGATATTGTAAAGTTAAATAATTCCAACCCTGAGAGCGTAAAAGGGATCTATATGGATGATTTGGTACCATTTTTGAAACATAAGAATATCATTATGAAAATCGATATAGAAGGCCATGAAATATCAGCTTTTCGAAAATCGGAATTGATGTTCAAAAATTTCAAATTCCTCGCAATAGTTATTGAATGGGCCTGGATAAAAGACAATGCAGATATTATTGAATTAATACTTTTATTCAAGCGACACAAATTCAGGCCATACACATTAGAGGGTTCTGAGTTGAACATTATAGGTCATCAAAATTGGCCAATAAATGTCGTTTGGAAACCATAATTTTTAGTTTGAATTCTAGTTTGTTGTTTGATATTATTAAAGTTGGTATTATCTATCATTTGGAAATATATTATGGAATATTGAGTATTGTTAAATGATCACTTTAACAAGGACAAAACACTACCTAATATTTTATTAAGAAACAAGCCGTGAAAAAGTTTATTAATGAAAACAACTACCAAAATAATAAAGCTCTAAATATATTACTGAGAGTTAAGAAAGAAATTAGTCGTTGCATATTGACAAAGAAGTAATTATTTGCATAAACATGTTAATTATACTTTGTTTTTGATTACTGTTGTAACCTCTAATATTACCATGATAACACAAGTAAACCCAATTTTAGGCAGACATTTCCAATCATTCAATGTAGAATTCAATTCAACTATCAGAATGGAACAATGAGTAAATTTGTGTTACATAACTTAAAAAACGATTTACTAATCAATTTTTACCTAAAATTAAATTTGTCAAATTTTGTATATAACACTTGACATACTTATTAACATTGAGTTTTCTTAGGCATTCTTCTTTCTCCAGAGTTAAGTGATATTAATTCCAAATGCGGGTTGTAAATTATTTTTAGTGCATCAGCTTAAACACAGAAAAAGCTTTCATATGTCATCTGTTATTTATTTATAGGTATCGAATTATTGTGAATATTATATATTTTAAGTTTCAGTTATTTTGATCATGATATTTGAATTTATATATTGGGGTTTGGGATAATTTGAAAATACAATGATCTGATAATAGTTGCCCATGTATGAAAGTATTTTTCATGAAATAATATTAAATATTTTAATGTAAAATTCTGGAGGGTCTGCGATTGACATAAATAAAATGAAATAAATTAAATCCGAAGTAATATTGTAAAATTAGTTTATAATATCTATCAAAATAATACAACTCAAAAACCATTTTAAATTCCCATTGTAATAAAAATCTCCATAGTAGAGACAAAATTTTGAAAAAGAAAAACGATTATGCACAGTGGAAACATTAATTTTGAATTTTAAGCATTTGTATATTTACATAACCATACAGGCAAAGCAATCAACCAATCACAGCATACTTAACTACAAATTTTTTTTACAAACCCGCAGAGTGATTCATCAGCAACGTTTATACAACAATGACCACCAAATGACACTTTCAACTGTTTCTGGCTGGTGGAGGAGTAAAGCCCGATAATGTCAACATGAAATCGGTCTTCAAAGGAAACTTGGCTTGAGCGGTATAGGATGAAGTTTAGAACAGTAATTCTACTCATTTACTGCTGGTCCAAAAATCTGGCAATAAATTCTGCTCAAAGGGATTACCTGCTGTTGACTGAAAGAACAACGAAGTTGTAAAGCCGGACAGTGTCAGCATGAAATCGGTCTTCAAAGACATACTTGGCTTGAGCGGTATATGATGAAGTAATTCGATATTTCGCCGTAAGAACCTCGCAGGGCGAGTCCTTTCTCACCAGTGAGAGACTAAATGTATGCAGTGCTATTCTGCTAGAGACAATCCAGGTCTGGATCGATACTCATCATTTTTAAATAACATTTTATAATCTTTTTTGGTGAGACATTAAGGTATTATTTGTATTCGAATTTTATTTAAGAAATATTATCCTTACAAAGGATTTTATAAACTTTTTTAGTTAGTAAAATTGATGGAATAATAACATTTTAAAAATTGGTGGAAAGTTCCAGTTTCAATAATGAAAATACCGAGCCCATCATTAAATTGATTCATATAAAATCCTTCATATAATAATTAATTCATATAAAACCCATTGATTTCATACTTTTATTTGAATATGTTTGATTTTCGTAATTTGATTATGTTTAGTAATTACTAATATTTATTTTAATTATTTATTTATTTATTTTTTGATAAATTTTTATAAATCTCACAAAAATAGAGATTGGGGGTGAGATATTTAATGGAATTTATTGTAAATGTTTCTAACTTTCACAAACAAGCTTTTGAAAAGTAGAAATAGAAGATATAAAAATTAAAGAAAATTTCAAGGCTAAAAAGATAATAAAAAGAAATGCATTTTAATTTTTCATATAAATTTGAGTAATGCAGAAAAAAAGTTTTCAGTCTCGAAATTGTATAATTTGAAATCCACTAAATATTAATTTAATGAATTCGAATTTAATATGAAAAAATATTATTTACTGAATTTTTAATTTTTATTGGTTAACATGACTTCTTTTAAATTAAATGTTTTAATAATATACAAAGTCAAAAAATTAAAACTAATTATTATTACTAAACATATATTAAATAACAAATTCAATTTTCGTATCTCTCATTTAATTAATTCGTCTTATTTTGAGTCTATCCAATTCTTCTATCTCAGTAATTTTCCTTTTCAGATTTCTTGATCTAAGATTATAATTTGATTTCGTTTGGTTGTTTTCAAATGATACGTCATTTGCACTTTTCTCTTCCAATTTTTCAATGGACGTAGTTTCATGATCATTTGGATTGGGTCGGAAATCAGTGATATTTTCCAATTTTATCAACTCTTCTGATAAGCTTTTATATAATAATACAGTTTTATTTTTAATCCAATTTTTAATTGCCGTGGGAGAGGTTTTGAATATATCTCCTAATTCTACTAACCTACTTCCATCTTCATACATCTTAATAGCCTTTAACTTAGTCTCCAGAGAAAAATGATTCGGTTTGAATCTTCTCATGCGTCCATTCCATTTTGTGAGCTTTTCCAATCTTTTTATTTCTTCTGGAGTCATTTGATCTATGTCTTTTGTTATCATTTCCAATAATTTATTTTTATTTCTTACAAAATACACAACCTGTTGTGAAGTCATTTGGAATTTATCTGCTATTGTTTTCACCTTTTCACCTTCTTGATACATCTCAATAACCTTTAACTTATCTTCGATAGAATTCGGTTGCCAATACTTAACTTTTTTATTCCGATTTGTGAGCTTTTCCAAAATTTTCATTTCTGCTGGAGCCATTTCCTTCGTATCTTTAGAGATTCTGTCTAACAATTTAGTTTTATCATTTACCAGGTGTGAAACCAAGTCAACCGATATTTTCAATGTATCTGCAATCTCTTTCACATTATTTCCTTGTATATACATCTGAATGGCTCTTAACTTAATATCGATAGAGTTCGGTTTTCTTAACCTATTCTTTCTGCTCTGATTTGTGATATTTTCCAATCTTTTTATTTCGTCAGATGTCATTTGATTTGTGTTTATTGCCATCTTTTCTAAAATTTTGATATTATATCTTTTGAAATACTTAATTTCCTGTGGAGACATTTCTAATGTTTTCGCTATTGTTTCAAATTTGACTCCATCTACATACATTTCAATGGCTTTCAACTTATTATCGATTGAAAATTCTTTTTGTTTTGTATTTCTCCTTCCCGTAGCAATTTTTTCCAATCTTTCCAGTTCTTCTGATGTAATTTTATCTGTGCTTTTAATCATTTGGTCTATTACTTGTGCTTTGTTGTTTATGCAGTACATAAGTTCTAGTATGGGCGTTTCAAACATATTCACGAGATCTTTCAACTTAGCGCCTTCTTGATACATTTCAATGGCTTTCAGTTTATTTTCCAACGACATATTTGACATGATTTATATTTGATAATATAAATAATATTTTATAAATAAAATAAAAATTGAAATTAAAATGATTTATTAAAAATATTATTGGTTTAAATTATCATTTAAATTGAATTTTAAAATAATAAAATAAATAAACATTATCATCATTCTATGGAGGTATTAGGAGATACAATCAAAGATAATAAAATCGGCAAGAATTTAATGATGAATCATTTTTTTGAAAAACATTTAATTTTCGCTAATTTTTAAATAATGTGTTTGTTGCTAACACTTCTTCATGTTTCATAATTTCACGGTACAAATAATATAACTTTATATTATTTTTCCCATTATTTTAACAAATTGAGAGATTACAGTAATGGTTTGAGAAAGACCATTTTATAAATACAAATATTAAATATTTTTAATATAATCGATTAAAAATATTTGTTATAATTAATATTAGTTACGTCATAAACAATTTCAGACGTAATATTTTTTTAAAAAACTACATTAATCCGCCAATCAAATATTTAAACAAATACAACGTGTTTCTTTAATTAATCACGTTACTACTCTTAAGACCCGCTAAATCGTTTCAGCCACTCTAATTGTCTGGATTTTATCGCATGAGGGAATTGAATTTCCAGTTGTCTGTCTGACTTGAATCCGGTAATTTGATAGGGTGCTCCGTATTGGTATCCATTCTTCTTCCTGTCATGGGGATCTAGGCGAACTGGCACCTTCTCTCCCACCTGAAAAGCTCGATGTGTTGTTTTTCCCCTGTCTCGGTTAGACATTATGTCGGCCGCGACTTTAGAGTTTTCTCTAGTTGCTGTTGTAATATCATATCGAGTTTAGATCTTGTGACTCACATCTGTATGAACATTGATCTTCCGCCCGTAGATTTTCTCGAAAGGCGAGAATTTCGTTGTTGATTGATGTGTTGCGTTGATGCGAAACTCTATCACAAGCAACAATTCAGCCCAATTTTTCTCATGGCTCATACCCTTTAAAGTAGCTGTTATCATATCTCGTATCGTCCTGATGACTCTTTTAGCTAGCCCGTTCGATTGATGATGGTATCGTGACCTGAATTCTTGTTTGATATCCAACTTTGAACACGCTTCCTTCATAAATTTGCTTCCAAATAGTTTCCCGTTATCAGATAGAATTCTGTTTGGTTTTCCAAAACGATAAATCCACTGGTTTAAAATGACTAGCAGATTGTCTTTCCATCTTGCTTAGATGTAGCAGTGAGGCTCATTAGCTTGCTGAATCTATCGATAATAACTACTAGATACTTCTTGTTACTATGCACCATGTCCATTTGAGCAATGTTCACCACGATTTGCTCTTGAAACTCAGAGCCTAACCGAGAGAGAAAGAACTCCTTTCTTTTTGCACATATAATACATTCTTTCAGTATCTGTTTGATAGTGTTGAACATGTTAGACCAATAAAAACTGTAGTCCGAATATGAGAAGGTTTTCTTTGATCCTAAGTAGCAGAGCTCCTCGTGAATTGTCTTGACAAATTGAGCGGCAAAATTTTTCGGTATTATAGCAGCCAAACCTTTCGCTTTCTCCAGCACCAGGATATTGTCGACCACTTTCATCTTATCTTTTATTCTCGAAAGTGAATGTTTGTTCCAGAACTCCGCGCTAGTTAGAGTTATTTCATAATTTAGAAATCTGAATGTCTTCACTATTTCTGCATCTTAATGCTGTGCATCCTGTATTTTCTGCATTAACTCCGATTTTATTTGTATTTATGCTAAATATTTGGTTTTCGGATTTTCTGTCTTTGTTCCATCGCGTCTCGTCTTGCACTGGAAACTACTTCTGTTCCTTCTTCAATTTATTCCCATGCAGGTATTGCCTAAAGTAAATAACATACTCGTGGATAGCCAGTAGTTCCTTCTTGGTAACAAAGTATCCTTTCTCGTTACTAGTCAATGATCGAGACCAATAGGCTATAACTACCTCTGTTCCTTTTTCAGTAACTTGGCTTTAGAACAGCTCCGATTTAATCAAAACTCGAGTACAAATATCCTATTTTCTCTTGGGACATCCAAAATTGGTGCTTCACAGAGTGCCGACTTTAGCTTCAAAAAACTTGTTGACACGATACTGACCATTGTACTGACCAGTCTTGGACAGCGCAATTCGAGTGAGTGGTTAAAAAGCCAAAGGATTGATCTGTATAACAACTCTATGATATTACATTAGATAAAACACATTTTTTAAAAATTATAAAATTACAAAAACTAGAAAATTACAAAAACTAAAAAACATAAAATCATAACCTATTAAAAAAATAAGCCCAAAAAATGAATATGCATAAATGCCAAATTTTTGACTCGTCGTATAAAACCTTTCAAGCTTTGAAAGCTCGTGAAAAATCTAAAAAAACTTTCTCAATAACCTTCTAAATATGTGCTATATTCAAATAAACTCAAACAATAACACAACACACAATCATGTTAAGGATTTTTAAAACAAACAAATTGTTATCGATGAAATTTGAAAATATCGAGAAAATTATTGTATATGTAGTAAATTTCCCCTCTCACGGTGTTTGCGGGTAGTCTTTATTGTTATTAGGTGTATTAGTATGATTCCGTCTTTTACAAAATTGAGTTAAAATTTGTATTTCAATGAATAAATTTAATTGTTATCATTTATTAATTGTAAGGTCATATATTAACTAATT
>JBBMOY011165991.1:0-10125 GCA_037951405.1 Platydemus manokwari | reverse complement strand
GAATGTTTAATGAATTTAACAAATTTAATAATATCACATGTATTATCATGTAAAGTTATTTCATTGTTATTAATAGAAGTGTTAAATTTCGCTTTATGGTTTCTTGATTTTTTATGGTTTCTTAAACCTTGAATATTTTTAAACAACTTGTTACAAATTTCGCACTTATTTTCGTTCATTTTTAAGCATACTATTTTTATTAAAATTTTATGCATGTTATTTTTATGAATTTCGCCAATGCCCTTAATTTTAGGAGTAGTATGTTACACCAGCCTTCGACGGGAGATTTTGAACCTTCGCTTCCTCAAACTTGAAGGTTCAAGATCTCCCGTCGAAGACTGGTGTAACATACTACTAGGCTAAATAAAAATAAATTATGAAAAAGACGTATATTTTAAGAGAGCAAAAAACAAAACCCAATAGTGTCAAAAGCAAGTTGCCTAGATGCTTGACACAAGACACGGAACACAATAGTGGTACATCACCAGAATATGATGATAGCTATGTAACCCAAAACATTGATATGAAATGATAGTAAAATGATGTAAAAAATATTTTTATTAAAAATATCAATTTTTAAACAGTTATAATCATAAAGATACTTTAGATTTAGACCCAACGAATCCACTTAACAAACATCAAACCACGAAAATGAATGAATCCGAGTAATCGTAAAGAGTAGTCGTTGTTCTATCGTCATGAGGAATGGCCTGTAAATACAGATTCTTCTAGGAAAGTGATTCTTACACATTGTCCTGTAGGTGTCATTTTCCGTTTGTCAAAACCATTCCAAAATTTGTCTATTTATTCCATTCGTAGTTTGTCCTATATCTCTAATATTATTGCTAAATATGTTATTTTTATGTTATTTTTCCGTAGGTATGCATCACTATCTGATGTGTGTGATAAAAACGATAAAAGTACCCACGGAGATTATGGAATAACCTTCAAAGGATCGATACAATGAGTGCATGTGTCAGTAGCCATTTTGATACCTTCAAAATATTTATCAATAAATAAAATTCGATTATCAATTGATGCAAGCCAACAATAGGTAACGAATATCAATGTACGTCAATTATATGGGAGAGTGAAGAAAATGTTTCAATAAGCTAGAATAAAAAGTAGAGCTGCAAGTCAGCAGGTAAGTACACACGAAAATATATATAGGTAGATGAATCTAGATGGCAACGGTCAGTCTTTTCTAGTTAGTAAATGATGATTAGTTATTAATGGTCTGTAATTTCTATACTTGTTTAATCGTTCAGGTGGTGATACCTAATTGACCTTGTTTTGCTAAGTGATTTTCAGTTGCTAATTTTAGTGTTATACATTGGACGAAATCATTTAAATTTTAAGAAATTGCAATTAGACAAAGTCCTAATTCAATTAAATGATATAGTATTTACCTCTTCCATCCAATTGTCAAATTCGATTTTTCTGATGTCAGCCAGTTTCGGTAAACATTTCTTTGGAAATGTCATTATATAATTAATTTTCAAAGAATAATAATAAATAATAATAATAACAATAATAATAACAAACGGAATATGGATGGCTTTTTGTCTAATTCACCCACTAACTAATTCTCTTCGAAATCTGAATGCAAAATACCAATTTTTTGCTTTAACTATGAAATTAAAAATTCCAAAAATATGTGGCGAAATAAATATAATGAATTATATATTAGCTTTGAATAAATATTTTGTAATATATTGTTTATATCCTTAAAGTCCGGGATGGCGTATCACAAAATTCGATCCTGAAATTTTATCATCGATATTTATATTATGTATATGTAGCTATCGTATGTGGTCGATGACATTTTTTAATTTCACATTAATTGATTTAATTTTATGCCACTTAGTTTCTGTTTTACTTTTCTTGCAAATTTTGTACCTTAATAAATAATTTTAAATTCTAAACTTAATTTTAATAAAAATTGTCATCATTTGGTGATTGTTGGTTTGCTAATAGAGGTCATTTTTTGTCTGACAACTGTTAAATGAGATGAAATCCTACAAAAAGAAAAACGAAATTGCACCTTGGAACCCTTGTTTATGCACTTTGAACATATGCATGCATACACAGCCATATAGATATAGCAATCAGCCAATCGCATTGAAGTTAGATGGGGAATTACAATTGGAAAAAGGGGCATAGAAACAAAAAACACACATATAGGGATTGGGCAATCTCACTCATGTAATAAGAACACAAAAAAACAAATATTAAATCAAAATGTGATACAACATGACACAAAAATACAGACAAATAGCGAGTATAAAAATCGATGTAAATATGGACAACTGGTAGTTGAAAGCTAAGTTGGGGTTAAGATTTTGTAGTTCCTGTATTGATTAATACACCTTCGTATTGGGGTCAGTTATTTATTTTTAATAAATACCCAACACCCCTGTTCACCATAAAATAACTTATAGTCATATGAAATACAAGTACCTAGTTCCAGGCATTCCTCAACAATTGCCAAATTACTTTTTATAAGATAACTCTAAAAATCTCAGACATCGTTCCATTTGTTTCTAATGTTAAAAAGAGGTCAACGATAATTTTGAATAAATTGCATTTTGACCTACTTTGACCAGTTTTTCAAATAATTAATTTTACGTATATTTTAAAACTCCCGTGTATATAATATTTGATTATAAATAGCTCAAATTCTTCTCAAGTACTTAAATAAAAAATTCAAAATTTTTTAAAGAATTTAATTAAAATATCGATTTTTGCAATACACTTCACAAATTAAAATTTTATTTTAGGACCAGTATTTCGGGACCAGCCGAAAATTTAATTTAAAATTTAAACAAACTAAAATGACAAAAAATTATTATACTTAAATTGGTAAATCATTTATTAACTAATAATCTTAATTCTCATTATTCAATCAATAGGTTATTGCAACTACTTTTCGTGGCGTTGCAATTTCAAAATAATACTCGATAATTCTGAAACATTTCAACTAATTAATAAATATCAATGTTGTTATTAATAATATTGTTATATTTTATCATTTGAGATTACAACAATCAGGTATAATCACGATTTTAAAGTATAAATCATAAATAAAATAAAAAATGGAAATTCATAACTAGAATATCAAATTATATTATATCGAATAATATTATTGATTAACTTTGATCAAACTATATCTATTAAGTCTGTTCGTACATTAGCCAGTCGTCCTTGTCGTTTGTCGTCGTAAATCCATTTTGATCTGTGCCCTGTACCAAAATACACTGTTGAGTTTGAACTTGGAAATAAAATGATTTGCAACTATTCAATTGGTTGCAACTGTAACAAGAATAAAATTATAAATTTTCCATAATGTAATATTATATTATAAAAAGTTGTTTAATTCAATAATATTTCGAAAAATTTTTATTTGAATATCGCAATTAAATTATGGTTAACAAGGAAAGTTTTATAGCCTAAGAGAATGGATGTAGATCAAAAGAGATAACGAAATCTTAACAAGCAATCATATCAGAAAACAATGACCAGGTCAAGTGATTGTGAAGTTTTTACAGCGAATCCAGAAGTAAGGAGATTCTTTATTGCACAGAGGAATGTGATACATGTGTTATTGTTACTTGTTTTTATATTCGGTAATACTTGTTTTAATTTAAATAGAAGAATTACTTAATGGTTTGAGTAAAAACAAACAATTCTAAAATGATTTGAAATAATAAAGGTACTTAATATATTTAATATTATTACTTATATATATGATACCTGAAACCTTTTAAAAATGAAACTAATGAACGAATCTATCAAAAAACCTATAACGGACAGCATTATTATGGAGAATGCAAAAAAGGTCTTAAAATCTTTAATATAACAATATATGATATTCGAATTTCAAGTGAAGTACTTCAAAGACATCGAAGATTGGTAATTCTTAAATAATTTGAATATAATCAACGCATTCTCGCAATTGTTATCATTTGAAGTAATAATTTAGTAGAGAAACCTAGACGGAGAGGCTAATAGAAACAAATTCGAATAAATGGTTTTATGACTGATCATGGACAAGCTAGTGATAAATTGAGGATGAAAAAATGACAATGACTGTTAGCTCATACAATCAATGGAAGACAAGGAAGGCCGAAACAGAATCGGGAAGATATGCCACAACATCGAATAAATAAGGAAATTATGGCTCAAAACACTTGACAGTAATAGTGTGGTTTTTAAAAGGGTAAGAAGAGTTGAAGAAAAATAGAGAGCAGTGGGTGAAGAGCCGGAGTGTCGGCTTCGATGCCTAAACAAAATTTCAATAATAAAAATAAATTTGCATTATAAATCTCAATTCAAAGCCAAATGCCATTGGACAGACATTAATTTGATTATTTTTGAACAAAAATTATAATATTTGACATTGATTTGTGATTTAATATTTATTTGATTCTTTGAATCATCTTTGTATAAATTTTTTTTGGAACGATTTGTATTGAAATTGTACCAAATATATATATTTAGAAAATGAGAATAAAATAAAGATAATTTATTTAAATAAAATAATATAAAATAAATGTTAACAAATAAAACTTATAAAAATCAGATGGATAAAAATAATTAGAGAAGATAAGGGAACAAAGTACCAAAAATAATTCAAATTTATAAATTCAATAATGGAAATAAATGATTATCGGTGCAGAGTACCAAGATAAACTATTATAATAAAAATTTGTACAAAATTTGTTCTAGTTTAATTTTGAATTTGTAACAATTTTGATTAAAATTACCTTTGAAAATAATGACACTTAACAAAAATTAGTAAAGAAATATTTTTTACATCTCATGATTTAAACTCTCCACCTTTGGAAATGCAATAATTTATTCAAATTCTTTAAATTAAAATTACTCATGATTCAATTAAGTTCTTGAGATTTCAGCAAGATCATTGTAGCGATTGCTTTATAAATTCCTGTGAGAGCTCAATTGTACATTATCTTTGATTGTCAGTATTTTTCTAATTAATAAAGTTAAAAGAAATAATTTTTATTTGGCTTTGCTTTCTGAAAAAGAAATATAGATTTCATAGCACTAACTAATTTTGGAAAGCCATTGAGTATTTTGACCAACTTATTTAGAATAATTGAACATCAATACATAAAGGTAGATGGTTCTAGGTTTGTTATTTAGAAGCAGCTTAGTTTTCTTATCGAAATCATTTAAGTTGGTTAGCGAAAAATGTCATTAAATGGAGAGAAGGATGCCTTCTGGAC
Source organism: Platydemus manokwari (assembly GCA_037951405.1). NCBI lineage: Eukaryota > Metazoa > Platyhelminthes > Tricladida > Geoplanidae > Platydemus > Platydemus manokwari. The sequence goes on along the minus strand of JBBMOY011165991.1, from coordinate 4,876 downwards.
TCAAAATATTAACACCATTAAGGAATATTCAATAACAAAATTCGAATATCAAAGTAGGACAGAAGACAATTTTGGAAAGAAATTTATTTATGTGAAATATAAATTTCTAAGAAGATCAGCTTAATATATGAGATGTTTCTACTTGTAAAATAAATTTAATATTTTTATAAACATTCTTTAGGCAAATATAATTACCATCCACCCCTTGTCATTAACTCATTATTTTTATTTTGAATCCTAAAAATATAGGTTTCGTTGTAAACCATTTAATGATACATGAAAGATATTATTTATCTTACTTCTTTGCACAGTCTATCTTGCTTTTAACTGTTATTTTCGTTTCACATAGATTATCGTATCTTTGACTTCGTTTTTTGACAGACTGAAAAATTCCAGATTTAAACATTGATTTCTGCTTTGGTACACAGTAATCTCCGGGCAATAAACTCTTCAATATGTCTATTATTCCAAAATTATCCCTATCCATTCGGTGTTCTGAAGACTTTATCATATCCGATATACCCAAACTTTTTAAGCATTTAACTATCACCTCCAGAAAAATCTTGTCAGACAAAACACCATCTCGTTTATCACAATACTTCCATTTTGCACATTCATCATTCATATCGAGTTTCTTCGTGTTTATTTCTAAGAAACAGTAATTAATGCATTCTCGATATTGGTCAGGACAGTTCGCATTCAAATGGAACCAAGGCCAAAAGAATACTATGAGATATACCAAATATTTCATAGGAATAGATAATTAATAAAAGGATATTATTTTTTTCATTTATTTGGATAACAATTTATCATTAATTGCAGTGTTATTGGTTTATAATATTGACATTGGCAGACATTCGACAGAATGAGACATAACAAATGATTTGGAAAGAAATTGTGAAAATAAATAATCTTTAACGAGGAACATATAATTATAGAAAATTTATGTTTGACCCTAACATTTCTCATTTGGCAAGTCTTTAAGTTGATTTTTTAAATAGGAAAGTAAAATAATAAAAGATTGTAAGATTTATCATGATAATATGATTGGTGGTTTTTAGATGGAACCTATTTGGAATAATATTTTCAGTAATTGATATATATCGCAAGGGCATTATATCATATTTGCTGTCATCCTAAATTTCTATAATTTTATTTTTATTATTTTTAAGATTTCTTTTGTTTCATAAAATTTCATTTTCAAAACTAACTCCCTCACTTAACATACTTCAAGCTTTATCGAAAATAATAATAAAGACCAAAATTTCAGGAAAAATACTTTTTATTAAGTATGATAAGAATAATGTGAAAAAAATGGAAATCTTAAAATTTATGACATGAAAACAAACATAATTCTACATAACTACCATAACAACAATAATAATGAACTAAAAAATACAAATTAAATTTTATAAAAGATTTTCAACAATAACGCCGTATTTGTAACAAAATTTCTAAAGATTCTTGATTATTTAGTAAATTTTATAATTTATAAAAAATTTTATTTTGTCATAATATCTTGTAATATTTCAAGATCTTAAAATATTTAACTATTTAATACATAATTTTAGAAAATTAATTAAACATATTGTGAGGATTTTAAAATTTTATAAATAAAATGACTGATTAATTATAAATTTAAAATAATTTGTTTGAATATACTTTTGAGTTGAACTTCTTAATTCGTGTAAGAACGCGGTGCGGTGATTAAATAATTAAATAAAAGTAAAAGTTAAAAAGTGTATTAATAATAATTTAGCAATAAACTATAAATAAATAAGTTATAAATTCATAGCAAACTATAAATGAAAAATCACAGGAGGATTTTAAGCTGATCTATATTTTCACAAAAAATCTCTTAACATTAAATATCATGAATCAATAACTTAAGTAATCATAACTTAGGACTCATGTGTTTTGTGTCTTCATGATTCCAAAACAAAATGAAGATATTTCAATGTGTGTAAATGAGGCTGTCAGATACCTCTTGAAATACTATACGATTTCTAAATTTACACCGGACTTGTGCATCGAGACATAATTTTGAGGAAAGTCTTCATAATGAACACCAATTATCCATCTGGCAGATATTACCCAAAAGATGAATAAAACAATTACAAATAATGGAATTTTGTGTCCTACCAAACTTTCATTACAAGCGAATCCTTGAGATCTTAATTCACGAAATCATCAATCGACTCTCATTGTTATTAATATGAACATGTTTTAATAAAAATAACCCAAAATTAATTTATTATAAATAACCAAATTATTAAAATTTTGGATACGAACGTAAGCATTGTTCTCCAAAACTTGTATTATTCCAAAGCAAAACAGTGCTAAGTTCAGGGTGTATGCCGGATCAGTGGAAAAATTTAAGGCTTCTCTTATATTGAAACAGCTGAAGGATGGGAAAGCACACTTAGTGTCATTCTGGTGACCAATTGAACTAATGGACATGTCCTATATATTGTTTTGTAACATTATTAACAATCGTATGCTCCGTTGAATTACGATTGGAGATTTAATCTATATGAATCAAAAGGCATTCTTATCTGAAGGTAGTTGTGCTGAGCACAATTCATGACTTCAATCCATTTACAAACCTTGTAAAATGTCAAGGGCAAATTGTCATTTAGTTTGGTTGGATCTTAAAGAAGCATTTCCTAGCTTGCCGCATGAGTTAATTTGGTTGACTCTGGAAATATGGGTTGTGCGTTCCAGCACAATCAATCTTCTGAAGAATTTGTATAGTGGCGTGAGTACTACATATCGCTGTGAGAATATAGTCACTCCTTCTATTAATTTGGTTAAAGGTGTCAAACAAGGTGCCTCGTGTCGATGTCATTGTTCAGTTTATCGATAGATTTCCTTGTAATAATTTACCGAGACCACTCACATAATTCTTTTTGGCTTATACTCACGACTTGGTAGTTGTTTCTAGTGATGCAGTAGGTAATACTGATAGGTTAGGTAGAATTGTGCATCTGAATAGTAAAGTTTATCTTACCCCTAATCCAAGTAAATGTGGATATTTCTGTACTGATCCTGTGAAAAGAACTGTTCTCAGAATATACGATAATAATATTTCAGTAGTGGATGATAAGAACAAATATAAGTATCTTGGAGTTCCTTTTGGTCTTAAGTAGACATAACCTTTTACCGCTGAATTTCCGGCCTTTCCGTGTAATGCAGGGTAAAGATTTAAATTTCTGTCGATTCTGTACTGCAGTGGAATCGATGGCCCACGTACTCAATCGTTGTATTGGTAACCCTTATGGGGCGACCTCTAGGCATAATGCAGTACTTGCAATTTTGGCTAAAAGGCATATTGCTTTAGGATATAATGTAGACGTTGACTGCTCGCCAACTGAGGTGAAGACTTCTTTACGTTCTAACTTAATAATCCGAACTTCGGGTTGTAAAAACATGAAAAAACATACATTCTTCGTAGATCTTAAGGAAGAAAACGTTAGGAATAACTTGGAGAGAAACTACCGATAGTATGTAGACTTGGCTGTTCATTTAGCTAGGCAATCCAGAACTTAAAGTGGGATCCGCAGAATGATGGAGTCTTGGGACAAATAGGGTGAGATAATAAGAGTTCAAATGAGTTGGCTTCACTTCTTATTTCTACTTCTTTTATAGAATCATATAGGTTATATAGATCTCACATAGCGAAGGAGGCTAGGCCTCCAATAAACAGCTCCGCCAATATATCTAACACACGTAACAGAAAAAATGACGGTTTGTACACATGGTAAAGGAACACCAGTATAGTTATTTCTATTATTAGTATTATTATCCTTTTTATAAGGTGTACATGAGAGACAGTAGAGTCTTATCCACCTTTCTAATCATTTTTATGGTGTGAAAGAACGCATCTATCTTGATTGCTAAGATGATCTCGTTATGGAGAAAACCGTGTATAAATCAATTATATGACATGGAATAAATATAACCTTACATTTTCATTTTAGATAAGAAAAAAATCGCCACGGAAATGAGTTTTATTATTGTTACATAACTATATTCTGTTTTTTAGATTTTAGCCTGGTAATTGATTTAAAAACGGGATGATCGCGGAACGAGAAGATTGGATTAAAGAAATGCGCACAATGAGCATTGTCATGCCTGTGAAAACCGAGTACAATTTACAAAATTTAGACTACAAAAAACCAGAATTTCGCACTTTGATTTTCAAAAGAGAAATTTTTATGTTTTGAAATAAATCTTTACGTCTTCAGTGTCTCGAATCAAATATCTTCCATTATTTCAACATCATCAGTTTTCAATGGAAAGACATGAAGATGATAAAAATTGTTACAGTATTTACAAATTTAATTCAATATTTGATTCTGTTGTATCTTTATAATAGACACGGATCCTTGAAATATCGATGATATCAATGAAAGTGACTACCATGGAAACAATTCCATTATTACTATAATCCAATATTTATAAATGAACGAAGATCGACCTCTTTATAAATGCCATGCATTGTTAAATGTTTAATAAATGAGGAATCAAATGACCTTATATGAAAGTTCAAAATATGAAATGATTATTCATGTTGTTCGAACATTACCAGAGTAAGCATATTTCATATTTTTATCGAAAATTTCATCTCTTGAATGACTTGACATTGCAATTTAAACATGATTTGATATAATATTGACTCCGATACAAGCACACTGGTATATTAATTTATAAACTATTTTTAATATAATTCTAAAGAAATTACAATAGAAGTAAACAAATAATAAATTAATAAGCCATCATAAAACCCATTGTATGTATTATTACGACATTATTGGAAAAAAGGCTTAACAGCAGCAGCTGCGACTCGGGAAATCTGCAACGTGGAAGGCCATGA
>JBBMOY011165879.1:0-16547 GCA_037951405.1 Platydemus manokwari | reverse complement strand
ATTTTATTAGAATTATATTATTTTCGGAATTTTGTCATTCTTATTAATGGTTGATTATTATTATTATTATTCTTATTATTTAGCTCCATAATTATCATTATATTATACTATTTATTTATATAATCATTGTTATAGCAAAAATATCAAAATTAGCCAATTATAAATGTCAATAATACATAATTATAATAATAATAATAATAATAATAATAATAATAATACATAATAATAATTATTATTATTATATATAAAATTCAAGCCTTTACCATTTGTCCAATCTTATAATTGGGCTTCTCCAACATCTTAATCGGTTCCGAATCGGCCGGTTGCAAAGTATTGCTGGGTAATTTCGGTTTCAAAGTACAATCACCAGCCCCACCAACCGAAGATTTCCTTATTTTATCCTCCAAATGACCAATAACAGCAGCAGCTTTATTACCCAAAGCCTTTCCATGCCAATTATCTTCATCCGATATACCTTCAAACCCTGCCCCCTTAAATGTTTTGGCTATAATTGCAGTTGGCTTCCCAGTGGTGTGTGATGCCTGCTCAAACGCCTCGATCAAGCTAGAAACATCGTGCCCATCCACCACAATCACGTGCCATCTTCATTAATATTTATATTAATTGCCGTCGGAATGCTAATATTGCAAATAATTACCCAAAAGATGCCACTCGCTTTTCATATATTTCAATGTTATGTTGAAATGCAGTCGGTTGGCTCTGTCCCAGACGGTTGATGTCAAAAATGGCCACCAAATTATCAAGCTGATAAATACCACTGAAAGATAAAGCCTCCCAAACTGATCCTTCAGCTGATTCTCCATCACCGAGCAAACAATACACTCTATATGGAGCTTTATCGAAATATTTAGCCGTATATGCCATTCCAGCAGCACAACTCAATCCTTGACCTAACGAACCCGTTGCAACATCTACGAATGGTAGCCTCTGAAAGATAAATAAATGATTACACACAACTAATAGCTATTGTGTAATCGTTTGTGGTTTCATTTGTGGGTAAATATGTTTACATTTCATATTTTCGCGCGTGCCGTATCATAGAAATTCATAACGATTGTATAATAATTATTTCGATATCCTTTACAACAATATTTCAAATTTTAAAATACTTCAAAATAATGAATAATTCTGTAAACTTAAATAAATATTAAAATTGGGATCTTGATTAATATTTCTCTTTGATAACTTCAAACCCATCAATAAACATTATTACGTAATAAACCCATTAACAAGAACATTAAGATAAATGTATTAAAACTCACAGGAGTTGGGTGTCCCTCGAGATCAGATGAAATCTTACGCAAATTAAGAATTTCATCTGGATGCAACAATCCAGCTTCAACCCAAGCTGCATATAATATCGGTGCTGCGTGTCCCTAGACAATTCAAATGTCTAATATGTACTTCAGAATAATAATGTTTTACCTTGGATAAAACAAATCTATCATTGTTTGGATTTCGAGGATCGTCAACATGGTAACGCATCACGTCGAGGAACAAAACAGACATTATTTCTGCTGCAGATGCACATGAAGTTGGATGTCTAAATAATTTTTTAAATTAAACCAATAAAAAATATAATTCCAACCCAGAATTCGAAGCATTTGTTGACTTTATGCTTAAAATTCTCAATCTATCAGCGGCATTTTGTAAAAGCACGTTCTTTTCAGACATGTTTCAAATGAAAGGTTATATAATAATGAAGTTTTAGTTCGATTAAACAATTTAGATTCTAATTTAATTTCAAAAAAATTTCATTGTTCTTTTGAATTTATAACTTTTGCATATCTTCTAAACATATATGATATATTGGCCCTGAATATTTCAGCAAGAATTATTCTTATTATGTGAACATACTATCTCAATTATTAAGAATTTTATTAATCTAAAATATGGTTTTATAATATTATTTCAATTGTTTGAGTATTTGTTTTATAGCTGTTTTATATGTTATATATTAAAAAATTTCTCTAGGAAATTAATTAATTTACAATATTTATTTGGAAATTTTCTAAAATTCAATAAATAAAGAATTAGAATAAGTATATTATTGATTGAATTAGTTAATTTTTCTGTTTCTGTGGAAATTTCGTGCTCATGAGGCTGAAGAAATTTTTTAGTTATTAGGAAGTAATGGTAATGTTTCCTGAAATAATGACAATGTTTTTATGGAATTCATTCACTACCCCGGTATTAGTTGGGCTTCTAGGACAATAGAGATTGAACCACGAATAAATGCTAACAAATGTTGGACATCATAATAAATATTGAATGGTGAAGAAAACAAATAATAATAAGGTTTAAAATTGTGTCTTAGGTTTGGTTAGAACCACGTGTGGCTGATAAGACGACATTGATCTACAATAATAAAATTATTGAATTAGGGACTGATAGGTTGAACAACAATCACAATCACGAAACACATCGCAATAAATAAAATATTCAGCCAGAATCAAAAAATAGTCAAATGTTAAATAAAATAAAATAGCTATGCAATTAAATGCAGAAGAATTTCCCTCTGTCACACTAAATTTCAGTGCAATTAAGATATATACTCTGCATTAAATAAATATTCGCAGAGAATGTCTACGAATGAGTCACACTTTTCTATATAAGGCAGTGACCGCAATTATTATATGCACATTTTTCTACATACGAAGATAGACTGCGATATAGAAGGGCTAATACATAACATCGATTGCATAAGGGATTCCGAGCTTATGTGCCTAGTACACATTCAGTATGACTCACCGTCATATGAAGACTAAGTAAAATCTAATAATTGTAAAACCATAAATTATTTATAAAAACGCATACTCTTCCTATTTATAAGGTTTCATTCCCTCACTAATGTCTGGTTTTATTCTTCTTTGAAGTTTATTAACCGTAGACGCTTCTGGAATTGTGAATAAAATTGTTGAATTTTTGGGATAATTTGGTTTTTCTTTATAAGTCTCCGTATTTTACAATCTATTGTGGATCAATGCCGACTTGATCAGTCTCTGTGAGCTCTGACCAACCCCTTAATGTATACCAATCAAACCTTATCTTATAATCCTCTTTCTTCACCTCGCTATCAATGCTATATGGAGATAGTACGATAGGCAGCAATGATCCAATTTATATAAAATTTACTTATATCAGTCTCGACAATTTATACAATTTATTCTCAATCAGTCTCAAAATTATATAATTTTATCCTATATCCTATCTAATCAACAACACAATGATTCACGTTTACAATAACGTTTATTTACTATTAAATGTTACAACAACAATACAATTATACAATTATAAAAAAAATGTTTTGTTTAATACTACACTATACAGCTAATAAAAATGTCCTACACTGTTACACCTACAACTTCTGGAAACAAAACGGTTGCGTACTTCAACTCTAAAAGCAGAACCTTTACCTCAAGATGTTTTGAGACACAGCTCGATAATATGACAATAACGCGTAATACGATATATAATACAGATTATGATTTTACAGAACAATCTAACTCACTTAAAACTTTATCAATTCAATGGCAAAAATCGAAGGGCATATAACTCGGAAGCTTCTAATGGCAATATGTATCTTCACGTATTCTAGTTGATGTTGAATTTGACTTCACATTCTCTAGTGGTTTCGGTAAAATGGGCGAGTTGTATTGATTGCAACTGTTATTTATATGGTTTGGAAATCGGCGCTTTTAATCCTCCCAAATAAAGATATTTAAAAACAATTTTTAGAAAAATATTCCTTATTAATTTATAAAGTTCCCTTAAATTTTCCTATTGTTTTATTTGCCATTAAACCGTTCTATATGAAATTTATTCCATAAATATTATAATATAAATTATTACATAATAATTAATATATTTATTTTCTCTCCGAAGTGTAGTCATAAAAATTATCGCTACAATGCGATTATAAAAATTGTTACACGATTTCACTATAGTATAAAAAAGCTAAATGCAATGTATCAAAAATATGTTGATAAAATAACGAAATAGTTGTTTCATGCATAACAACTATGTTTCGATTTTTCATCAATATCATAAAAAATTTATCAACATCAGGCGTCGATGAACGCTACATTTTCTAACATTTGAAAATCGTTATAAAACTAAGTACAATCGAATTATAGATATTATAGATTACTACCATATACATAAATATTTCAAACATTATACTTTATACATTGAATACTGTTATTATTATATACGAAATTGTCATTGTTAATACTGGTCACTTTCTTGAAACCCCAACAAAATTATTAATGAATTGTTTGTTGTAAGATTCATAATCAAAATAAGAGTGAAAAAATACTTAAAAATCATGAAGATTATCTGAAATATAGATATTTGTGTTTCAAATGATCGAAGTCGAATTGAAAATGGTTAATAATATAGGAAGTAAATATTATTTAAATTTAAATTAGGAAGAAGATGGATAGAGTATGCTTCTAAAATGAAGAATAATTTCCCTATAAAAAGAGAACTTAGAAATAGTGATGCAATTCATCTGCGATATTTTTCAAAAAGATTGTAAAAATAGAGTTGCTTTGTCATCTCGTTAAATCAAAAGCTCATAAATTAAACTCAATGAAAAAAAAGTTCGCATGACCAACAACGTTTTCTGAATGAAATGATTATAATTTATAATTTAAAAAAATAATAAAATGGAAGAAAAAATTCCAAACATCAACATGTGGTATCACTTTAAATTTCCAAATATTACATTGGATGTCTAAAGTTTACCAGTTCAAAAGGTTCTGTAAATTTATATTTTCTTTGGTTGCTATATAAGGAAATTTTAATATATTTATCAAGGAATTATTATGAATTTTCTTTTTTAAGGAAAGGAAAATAAATCCATTTAAGTGAATTATTCAACAAACTATATATGCATCTATTTTCTATATGTATTGTGGTCAAAAGATATTATTTATTTTGAGAAACTATTTTTTTTCTAATTTTTTGATTATAATTTTATAGATTTTAAAAAATAAGTAAATTTTAAAAGAAGATTTTCATTTTTGTAAAAATTGGTTGATGAATTCTTCTCCATAAACCATAATTTCATAATTAATAAAATAATATATAGAAATAAAATTAAAAATAACAGGTATTAATTATTTTGAAATATAATTAGTTTGAATAATTATTTGAAACATTATAATTATTTCATCAATATGTCAAAAGTACATGAAATTATCAAGAGAAATGGTTTGAAACAAGGAGTTGATTTTGAAAAAATTAGAAATAGACTATTGAAATTATGCAATTCATCACAACGCCAAAACGTTGATATTGTAATTGATAATATTCTTAATAATAACATTTTAATAAATTTATAATATAGGATAAAATATGTCATAAGATAATGAGGGGTCTATATCCTGGTGTTTCAACGGTCGAATTGGATACTTTGGCATCTGAAACATGTGCTAGCATGGTAAAGATACATATCGAATATTTACATTTAGCTGGAAGAATAGTTGTATCTAAATTACATAAAGAAACAAAATCCAAGTTTATCGATGTCATCACCGACTTATATAATGCCGTCGATCCAATCACAGGTGAATCAGTGAATAATATTGATGATCAAGTATATGAATGTATTCGAAATAATGCTACTAAATTGGAGAATGTTCTGAATTATGATCGTGATTATTATATTGAATATTTCGGAATTAAAGTAATTTTATTTAAATTCTATTGCTGACTTTAATATTTATTTAGACCTTAGAAGCTGTATATCTTTTAAAAATCAATAATAAAATTGTAGAACGACCACAACATATGTTTATGAGAGTTGCCATTGGAATACATAGAACTGATATCGATAGTGCTATAGAGGTAATTTAATTAATTTAAAATATTATTCCATCAATAATTATCATTGATTAGACTTATAACTTGATGTCGGAAAAGTGGTTTATTCATGCGACACCAACATTGTTTAATTCTGGAACAAAACGACCACAGCTTTCAAGTTGTTTTCTTTTAACAATGAGAGGTGATAACACAGAAGAAATACACCGAACAATGAATGATTGTGCAACGATTGCCGAACATGATGGTGGTATCGGATTGAATGCTCATTGCATCAAATCGAAGGATTTACAAAATGAACTTGCAAGTGAAGATCTCAAAGGTCTCACTTCAGTCATACAGCTTTTTAATAATAGATCACGAAATGTAAACAAAGGTACTCGTAGACCGGGATCATTTGCAATTTATATTGAGCCATGGCATCCTGATATTTTGGAATTTTTGAATGTTAGAAAGAATCACGGTGATGAATCAAAGAAAGCAAGAGACATCTTTACCGCACTATGGATACCAGATTTATTTATGAAACGAGTTAAGGACAACGGTTCATGGACACTGATGGAACCCAGTATTTGTACTGGATTATTTGATTGTTGGGGTGATAATTTTGAAAAACTTTACGAATCATATGAAAGTCAAGGAAAAGGTGTAAAAACCATGAGTGCCAGAACTTTGTGGAAAGAAATACTTGACTCACAAATCGAGACCGGTACTCCATACATGTTGTATAAAGATTCGTGTAATAGTAAATCTAATCATCAACATCTGGGAACAATCAAATGCAGTAATTTATGTACTGAAATCATTGAATATAGTGCGCCTGATGAAGTGGCTGTTTGCAATTTAGCTTCGATTTCGTTAACAAAATTTGTTGATCGAAAAAAGAAAACATTCGATTTTGATTCACTTGTTAAGGTTAGAATTAATGATAAAAATTATTATTAATAATTGATAATGTTTATCTCAGGTAACTGAAGTGATAACGAACAATCTCAATAAAATTATCGATATCAACTATTATCCATTGGTAGAAGCGAAAAATTCTAATTTTAGACATCGCCCTATTGGAATCGGTGTTCAAGGATTGGCCGATGTTTTCGCTTTGCTACGCTTTCCATTTGAAAGTAAAGAAGCAATGGAATTAAACAAAAGAATATTCGAAACAATTTATTTCAGTGCTCTTCGAAAGTCTTGCAAATTAGCGAAAGAATTTGGAACTTATGAATCATACGAAGGTTCTCCGGTTAGTAGAGGTATTTTACAACCAGATATGTGGAATGTGCAATGCAGCGATAAACTTGATTGGCCACAATTAAGATCAGATATTGCAAAGTTTGTTTATTATATTTATTTATTGATTTAATATATTTATATTTTACTTTAGATACGGTGTAAGAAATAGTTTATTGGTCGCTCCTATGCCAACAGCAAGTACATCTCAGATTTTGGGAAATAATGAATGTTTTGAACCATTCACGTCAAACATTTATATCAGAAGAGTGTTGAGTGGAGAATATGTTGTCCTAAATCGATATTTGATTGAAGATTTAATTCAATTGGGTGTTTGGTCTGATGATATGTCGAATGCTATTATTGCCAACAAAGGATCTGTTCAAAATATTAATGGCTTACCGGATCAATTGAAGGAATTGTATAAAACAGTATGGGAGATTCCTCAAACTACTATAATTAATATGGCTGCGGATCGAGCTCCATTTATTGATCAAAGTCAAAGTATGAATTTACATGTTGCAGCTCCAAATTATCAAACGTTGACAACATTGCATTTTCTTGCTTGGAAGAAGGTAATTGTTTTGTGATATTATTGATATATTGTTTTTAAATATTGCTTATAGGGATTGAAAACAGGTATGTATTACTTGCGAACCAGACCAGCTGCTGACCCAATTCAATTTACAATTGATAAAAGTAGAGCAAATTCTTTGGTTTTAAGTGATAAAGTAAAACAGATGTATGAATCATTACATGGCAATGGAAATATCAGTGAAAAAGAAATTATCGAGAAACTTTCTCTTGAATCAGAAGCTAGCACATGCTCCCTTATAAACAAAGAAAATTGTCGATCATGTCAGGGTTGAATAGAATATTCTTGATTTGTAAAACAAATAAAATTTGTGAATCACATTTTTTGATATACTTTTGAAATATTAAAACATGATGTCTCGAAATTTTCTATGAATAATCAATAATATAATGATAATATAAATGTAATACATGAAAACTTTTATTGATAAAGTTTTCTAACATTATTAGGAGACCTTTGTTATTCAATTATAATAATTAACTCTATGAAAGATTATTAGAGAAGTGCAAATCAAATTTATCACCTATAATCACTTTAAAATTTTCAAAAACAATCATTTTATATTTTGATTGTAAATAGATTGTTAATAGAGAATTTTCTAAAAGTTCAATTGAGTGAATGGACTTGTTGTTTGAGTTGACATAGACATTCTCCATTTGGCTCTAAGTTAATAAATTATTCTTCGAATTTATCAATTTTACTTTTGTTTAAAACGATTATTTTAAAATCATATTATATCATTCAAAGGTTTAAAGTTTAGTTTTTGTTTATATTATTAAATATTAAATCATAAAATTTTATTACTCGAATTTCTCAAAAGTTAAAGGAATTATTTTGAAGATAATTGAACAAGAAGTTTGGATTTAATTTATGTGCAAATAGGCGTTTGGCAGCCATATTTTATCTCAGAACATGACTCTCTAATTTCTAATTTTTTCGCCTGTGATTTAGTGATTCCACGTAGTGTGATATTCTAAATTATTTCATATTTTTAAGCATTGACCGGCTAGTACAATATTTAGATAGTGGGGAGAGCGAGAAAGAAAAAGCTACAATTACCATTAGTTCATATCATGAATGGAAGAGCAGAATTGTGGGATTTGCAGAATACCCAGCAACATCATCCTAATCTGTACAACAACAAGCGACTTCATTCCAATCAAATAAATTTAAAAAGCCCAATGCGTCGCTTTTTAAAAAGCAGAAACCCACCGCACCAGTGAAACCAAACTAAATAAAATCAAACCCAAATTGGGAGATTCGGGGTATGAGAAACAGGAGTGTGGATTTCGATGTCTGATAGTGAACAAGAGTTCCCGGGGTACTGCTCCGAATTCAAATTCATTTTTCAACAATCCAGAATCAATTCCTCCTAGCCATTTATCCGTAACTTTGTGACACTGAACTTATTATTGAATTTATGATAAATTTTTGTTTGTTTGAGTTCTTTATGATGACATTTTTTTATTGATTCAACTGTGATATTTTTTATGATTTTTTATTTGTAAAAAGTTGAATTTAATTTTTTAAATAAAAATATATTAATAAAATTTAATCAAGCAATCACAATAAGAAATAAGAAAAGAATAAAAAAAATTTAATAATTTATTTGTAATATCGATAATTTATATGATAAGAATATATGAGCTTAGCCAAATTTATAGAATTTTAAAGTTAAGAAACTTTTAAAATGATAAATAATGAAGGGTTAAAGTAATAAAAATGTTTACAATTTACAATATTGATGGGAAATCCTACTTATAAAGTACCGAATCTCAGCATTTATACAAGTTGATGGATTTCCATTACAATTCACTCTTAAAAATGTGAAGCTTAAAGTTCATGAGTGAAAAATTTTTTAAAACTGAAAAACGTTTGAAAAACGGTAAAGAAATAATAATTTAGTAGCTTCTAATAAGTAATAAAATAAATACTAACTCTTTGAATTCTGAAGGATCCCATCTTCGGAATCAATATTTTAAAATCTATAATGAAATCATTAAGGTAACTCAATAAGTTCTCACGTTCCCCGTAAGATCACTAAACCGATTTGTTTGACAAAATTACCTAATTTGATTTAATAGTTTGACTCAATTTGTAAATCGATTTGTCATAATAAATAAAAGTATATTGGATTAGTGGAATATTTGATTTACATCAATATCTTAAAATCATACAGAAGAACTCACGCTGTTGAGTTTACCAGTAACATCAATAAAAACAATCCTAGACAACCCAACATTATAATACTTTGAGACTTTTTAAAAACTGAATTGGAAAAAACTCATTTTTTATTGTTCATAATGGTTTTTGGAATTGTTACAATTTCGCTTATTTTCATGAGAAATTGATTTCTTTCATTACAGTGTTTCAGTTGAGTTTTATGAATTTAATGTAAGTTTTGGTCATCATAGTTGCGAAAATTTGAAATGAATTAAATTTTTAAAGATTTGTTTCAATGTTTTTAAAATTATGAAAAAGAAAGAGGAAGAAGTTGAGAATATAGAGGACATATAAAGAGGATGTAAAGAAGATAGATGAATTAGAGATTTTTATGTAGATAAGTAGTAGAGTATTCGGTACAATGTCAATTAAAAATGAAAAGAAAATCAGTTGGTTTTTGATAGGTGTTTTATAAAATATCAAACAGTCATTTTTTTAATCAACAGCTGTAAAAGGGTTTCTAACCTGTTTTATTCAATATCACATGAATCTTAAAGGAAATTCAAATCATTCTTTATTCCCTTTATCTAAAGAAAATAATACCATTATCATCACAAAACTTTTTAAAACTTTTACTTGTTAATGTCAAACTTAATATATTTCGAAATTCTAATTCTAAAACTTATACTAATATTTCTTGTTTTTTATCTTATAAATTAGCTAATTCTAATCTAAAAATGAAAGATTTAAAAATCAAATATAGAAACTAGAGTTATGTGCCAATCAATTATCTAGGTGGAAAATAATGGGGAAATTTCTTACCGAGTGAGATTTTATATATAATATTAATATCATCAAAATAAATGAACAAAATCAATGAAATATGAACGCTGTTATTGTTATCATAAGGGTTTGGCTCATTTTTCGGAGATGTATATTCGAAATCAACACAAAGCCTTTCTTAATTTTGTTTAGTATTGAATATCCTCATTATTTTTTCTCCGTTATCAGATTTTACCTGAAACAAGGTAATATCACGATTATTTTGTAGTAAACTATAAAAAATAATATTATTTTATTCACATCCGCCTTCAATATCAGTTGAACATTGCATGTATTGGTTGAAATTGTTGTTTATTATTATTGGAACCCCTTATTAATTGCTTTCCCTAGACTATGTATCACAAACTAAATTAAATATGCTGTACCATATAGATTCTGTTAAATTTTCTTTATAAAAATTGATGAAAATAAACCATTTAACAAGGTACAGATAGAGAAAAACATATACACTCAATGTAAAAAATATCCAACTTTCTATTAAAGAAATCTATTACAACCTTAACTGGAATTTCTAAAATGTCAACATACATTGAGTTATGCTATAGTAAAACTCACAATTTATTTTATAGTTGTTGTAAGGACTTCAAAGGAACGTAATAAATACAATCAGCACTTGAAAAAGATGGCAACAATATATACCACCGGAGTATCTCAGTCAATAACTTTAACAACGGAATTTTAATTTATGAACAGGAATGAGTCAGGATAGAAAAAAACATAACGGAGAAACAAAGACAATAATTGAGCGAAAAGCAAATGAAAGACATAATTTCAACGGGAGAATTGTGACCAAGAAATCCTCGACTTGGATCTACTATGACTAGCTGAAGCCTGTTTATTAATTACAACCAACACTTTATATTTTTCTGAAAATCAATAATCTATATCTTTATTAGTGTTTTATAAGCTTCCTTAGTTTTAAATCGATGCTTGAACAATCCATATCATCTAAACATCTATAGATTTTGATTTTAAAAAAGTAAATACATAAAATTATATTTTTTAACTGCATTTTAAAATTTTATATAAAGCTATAAATAATCTTCTTTGTTGTAAGAAGATAACTTGAAATCCAACAACGACTAATTAAGCTGAACGTGAACGATCAAAAGGGAACTTACAATTATTACAAATCCAATTACATCCATTTGGTGACGCGTTTTTTTCATTTTACGTATTTAAATGAAATAGAATATTTAAATAATTCTACAGATGAAAAAATAGGTTTTTCTCTAGAAAAAATTCAAATTATAATTTTCTTTGTAACATAAATATATGGCTAAATTAATGAATTCAAAAATATAATTTAAACTTACAAAACAGAATTTACCAAGATAACTCAGGCTCATCCAAATATTATAAGATAATTTTCAATTTGTATTTTAGGTTACTATTCATTAATTTGTACATCAGGTGTGTTTAATTTACTTTATAATTTTCGGAATTACAACAACGCCTAGTATATTTTTATCACAAATGATTTTCTTTCTGTAGATAGATATTTCGAACAAATTAATATTTGAAAGAAGATCTGCTTTTGTTGCAAGATGTAACATTAATAATATCAAGTAGTCAAGATAATAAAAAAAAAAACTTACTTTTTGCTAAAAATTAGTCCTATTCTGGTCCTCCGTAGGGCCTCATCAGTACTTCGGTTCAGGATTTTTTGATCTCTCCGAGCATTCAAGGACAATGGCTGTGGTGATGATAGTGGTTTTATGATACGGATAGTGTCTTCTTTCAGCTTTTAATGGACTTCATCAGTGTCTGGGATCAGAGACAGATCGGACTAAAACAATTCTAAGAAATAGCTATCCATTTATATACTAATTTAGAGACCAATTCATCAAATAATAAAATTCAAGATGGAAAAAAACCATTCAGTACCCGACGGTATTTTAAAACGCTGATAAGCAATACTTTTTTAAGCATTATTGTCATTAGGATAAATACCTTTGGAGTCCGAAAACTTAAAGAAATCCAATTCATAATGGATTACAGATTTAGTGACGACCATGATTACTGATCATGGCTCAATCAGATAATTAATTATAAATAATGATTATATTCTAATTAATAATTATTATTACATAGAGTACATATTATCATATAAAATTACATATTATTATATAAAATTTTAAAAAAATTTGTTTAAATTAATTATAAGGCAAGTATGTTGGAAATATTTTATTTTACATTATATTTTCATGTTTTAAAGTGCCAAAGTGCATACGCACTAGGCTACCAATTAAAAAATCTGTGCTTTAAATTAATTGTTTTAATAAAAATAAACTTTAATGTTTCATTTTGATTTAACTCTGAATTCATTCAGCTATAAATCCCATATATAGCAATTAGATAAAATCTCTTTTAATTTGCTTTTATTTTTGTGACCATTTTTGCAAGGGTATAACCCTTTAAATAATGATTTCAGATCTTGATTCGCACTAATCTAAATTTTTCAAAGAAGTATTCAAAAATATTGATTTTTTAGTTGGCTTTATTTTTTGAAAACAAAGTTATCAAAAATGCAAAGTATGAGTCAGAACTGAATACATGGGCATAATTAGATCAAGTATTCGCTTTTATATTCGGACAGTTGTTATTTACTCCAGAATTTTTAAAATTATTGATTTTTCTCTATTTTCCTCAATATAAAATTCTTAAGAAATACTTTTTATGAGAGTGTTTTATTTTCTGATATATTGTGTTCCTAAAGAAAGAAGTTTTTTAGATTTTACCCTGATAATTGATTAAAAACGGGGTGCACACTGAACATTTTCATGCCTGTGAAAACCGACTGTAATTAACAAAAATTGAACAACAAAAATCCAGAATTTTGGAATTTGATTTTGAAATGAGAAATAAATCTTTACATCTTCATACTCTCATTATTATTTGATTTATAAACATTGTTGTGAAAAGAACTCCTCTTGAATTCGTATATTTCACCTGATCTTGTCCACTTCGTGATCATTACAAAATTACTTATCCCCTTTGATTCGGATTTGCTGAAAGAACTACAAAATCGATGGCCCGGTGGAATATCTGTTGGGATTATCAGTGTTTCAGTCGGTAAATTCTAGAAATCTCTACATACATAATAAATTTATATACGTTAAAATTGTTCTCTATTGAAAAACATCATAGTGTAAGTAATCGAAATCAACTGAGATGAGTCATTGGGTTTATCTTAAGAGGATCATATATCAAAGTGTTAGTTTCGGGAGTTTTTTTAAATTTTTTTGAAGGTCATTATATTGATTTTATAACTTCAGTACACTTTAAAGCATAAATCAGCCAGTGTCTTCATCAAAATATTTTTGTAAATTACACGAAAGGCACAGGAATCAATGTTAAATGATTTTATAATAAAAAAACAAATGCAGGTGCTAGACTGTATAACAGATAAATGCAACTATTATAAAAGAAAATTAAAGATATTGATGAAATTGAAGAAAGAAAATTTTGAAATCGAACACTATCGACACCTGATGTAGAAAATGGAAAGAGCCTCTAATTTTAATTAATATGATGGTGAACATTTGAGTTGATGATCAAGTCCAAACTCTAATATTTTGCCAAAAATTAAATTTTATATTTAATAATTTTACTAATTTTAATAATTTTAAAACAAAGAGTTTAACATTATTTTTTAAGCAAGATCCTTTAATAAATATTAATATGCTATATTAATTTTTATTATAACTTTTTAAAAATATCCTATGTAAATTTTAATTGTGGTATTTTTAAATAAACCTCACAGTGGCTATTCAGAAACGAAATTGGGAAAAACTGATTATTTATTGTTCATTATGTTTTACGGAAGTGTTGCAATTTTTATTTTTTCGTTTTAGTGTTTCAGTTGAGTTTTATGAATTTTAATTTCAATTTGAACTTCATAGTTAGCAGCTATTTTTGATTATCAAGTATCCGTGTTTTAAAAACAAATTCATTAAAATTATCAACTGATTATATTGTAAATTGACAACTTTCCTTTTTGGTACATTTAGCATGACTAAAGCAGTTCGAAATTGTTGAAGTTTTTATTTCATTCAAAGAAAGTGTTAAAAAAAATAATTGCGTCTTTTAGATTTAATTTTTTATAAGCTGCAAATGTAGATTCTCCGCAGTCTATTTTTTAAATTATGTCATTTAATTTCTTACTAGTAAAAATTGTTTTAAAACATTTAGTAATACCTTAATCAAGTTACTGTAATAAGCTGGTTGAATTGGGAGGTAAAAATACCCCATCAATCAATTTCAAGTTCACTTGTATTTTATGAGCTGTGCAGTTATTTATAATCAACAGAACCTTTTTTGCGATTTGAAATCCAAATCTAAATAACATTTATTAAAAATTTTATTGGCCATCCATGCATTTGAAGAACCATATTATTTAACCAAGGAAGAATATGATAAACCTTTGAAACACCTCGATTAAGAAATTTTACCTATTACAGCAGGTTTTCATTTATGACTTTCATTCATATTTACACAAAATAAAACAAAGTTTCTATCTTTCAATATTTTATAGTCGTTCCTAACATTTTTACATATTGATTTAGACAGAATAAGTTTTTAAAAGATAATTTTTTTCTGGTCCATATTCTTTAATTTTAAATCTAAGTTCATTTAAAAAATCTTCCAGTTGTGTGGTTGACATGGTATGTGATTCACCATGTAGATTTCTTAAATTCAACAAAGTTCTTTCATTAACCACCCATTGGAAGATTTAAAATATTGTATAGCATTTAAATCAGCTATTTGGACTAATTTTTTTTATTATATTCTCCACAATGATAGCACCTTTTTCTTCAGGTCTATCAACTCATACTGGCAATTCTTTGTCTGAAACATAAAACTTTGAAACGGGAATTCGGCAAACACTTTTGTGTTCAAGATCAGCATTTTTAATCAAAAATCCAAGTTTCTTTTGATATCACTGATAGTTCTTTTTGAAAGTTCTTTTTTAAATTTACCTGAGAAAACATCTGCTACTCTGTTATCTAAATATACAGGATAAGATTCGATGTACTTCAAAATTTCAATTATTTCAACAACAGTTAACTTTACACACTTTCGTTTTGCCATAAGTAAGGTCCAATGAAAGATTTTTCATAAATAATTAATATTAAAATAACTTCATAATGGCAAAAATAAAAATAAATCATTAAATATTTTTTAAAAAGGCGGTGGTTAACAAAACTGGTAGCTAATAGGAGTTTTCTATTATAATTTTTAAACTTAGTAAAAATTTTGGGTTTGGAAGGAGTGGTAGTTAGGAAGACGAATACAGAGTATTGGATAAAGAATAATATATTCTTTAGTAAGGAATAATCTTAAACTTTATAATATATATACCGTGTTTTTCCTATAATAAGAGGTCGTTTATATTATTTTCCGTCGAAAAAAGTTGGGCAGCACTTATATTTGAGGATTGCTGATATATTTTTTACCGATTACTTAAAAAATCATAATTTATTTTTATTACAATATTTATTTGCTGGCGTTATTACCGTTCTAATCTTTCTATTCTTATTGTTCCCATCGGCAACTGACTTACATAGGTTTGTTTAAGCAGATCTCCGTCTATGAACTATCTTTATGTTAAGGTTCTTTTCCTTGCAGAAAATGGTTAGGTTCTTGTCTATAGACTCTTCTACAATCGACATCTCATATTCTACGGTGTAACTTTTTCTGGATTCAGCCATTTGTGATGAGAGAATTATATTCATTATTATTTTATTATTATTCGTTATTATTTTAATATTATGATAAATATTATTGTTATTATTATTATCATTATTATTATTATTATTGTTATTATTATTATTATTATTATTATTATTATTATTATTATTAT
>JBBMOY011165768.1:0-10130 GCA_037951405.1 Platydemus manokwari | reverse complement strand
CAAAAATTACTTATAAAATTAAACTGAATGTTTTGATTAATATAATAATATCTATAGGCATAATCATTTCTTTTCGTTTATCTATTGGCAATAGATCATCATAAAACGATTACTGATTTCAAAAATTAATTACAATCATCTATATTTCTAAAACAAAGTTCATCAATGAGTTTTGGAATGACGAATTGTGTTTATTCTGTAAATGACTGTGTGAAAATATACTTCAAAACAATAAATTGAAATACATACGATTCCTGTCGTGTTAACATTATCATTGATAATCAACATTGTAATTCTTATTCAATACTGATTAAAGGTTGAAGTGAATCAAGTTCATTTCTATTTCCATCAAAATGAACTCAATCATTATATCTCATATATCACTATTCATAATTAATGGTTAAGGATAATATCGAATATTTCTCAATTATTAAGTGACTG
Source organism: Platydemus manokwari (assembly GCA_037951405.1). Lineage (NCBI taxonomy): Eukaryota > Metazoa > Platyhelminthes > Tricladida > Geoplanidae > Platydemus > Platydemus manokwari. The sequence continues at coordinate 9,689 of JBBMOY011165768.1, read as the reverse complement.
GTAAACACTTGGAAGGGAGACGTAACGATTTTAAATAATTTTTCATCATGCTGGTCAGGGTTATTTAATGTACCAGTTCTCTGAATAAGAGTAGTTATATTTTATTTCTATTAAACCTGAACTAAATCAAATACACCAATTAAGTGAAACCCGATATCCTGAATTGAAACAATATCAAATCGACTATTGCATTTCCATGAAATGGTATATGGATCATATCAAAATCAAACTCAAATTTTTGATACACATCTAATGGTAATAAGTAAAATGTAAAAACGAATCGAGAAAAAAAACATCCACCCAGTTAGTTATTTATTTAAATTAATAAAACTACAACACATAGCATCAACACTCAATTGAATCATAATACGTCCACAATAAAGGCTAACACTAATTCTCATTAAACCACTACTCTAAAAGTCATCATTTGAGTAGAAATATCAATCAATCTTCATTAAATCATTAAATCATCCTAGATCAAAATGTAAAGTCCTATAAATGTTAAGATTGCAGAAAAGACATAAAATATATATATATATCAATATGTAACTCTAAAAAATTCATTTACACTTTGACATTTTAAAACCAGAAAATTAATATTCGTGTAACAATTGAATACAATAGAAATCAAAAGGTTTCTATATATATTTCTGACATAGACAATTGAAAAATGATTAATTCATAATTGTAATAAATTCAATACAAGGAAAACATAATGATTCTACACATAATAAGACTGAAATAGGACATGTTCTGATAAAATCACTAAAATTACAAAAGTCATTGATAGTAGTTAGTAGTAATAATAATAATATTAATAATAATAATAATAATAATCGTAGAAAAGTGCTTATTCAATTCTAATATGGGACACCTGAATACGTAGTGCAGAGAGAATGTCCAGAATAGGTTTACACATATATAGTATATAAAAATCGAGTCTCCAGTATTTCTAATAATAAGTTTCATTTTCTAACCATGAGCCGTTCTTCCATTTACGAAGGAGAAACTTTCTAACTTCATCGTAAATGAAAATTGATGCACTAAATGGAATAGCTGGTAACCACCAGGTAAATCTAATCGATTAAAAACCATAATTAATTACAAGATCATAAACACAATCAGAATCGGTTTTACCTCAAAGGCTGCATTTTTAGAGCTACATCTAAACCTGGACAATAGGTTAGGAAGGCAGCAAGAGTTGTTTCGAAAAAGAGACCAAATGTCATCTGGTGATTCCACATACCCTGCTGGAAAATGGAATTTCTTCTCGTTTTACAAATCATTAAATCGGTCCACTGCACAATAACGATGGACACAAAGAAGGCTGTATGACATGTGTATTCGAGTTTTTTTCTTTGTTCAAATGTCTACATTATCAACGTATGATGTGAAAAATAAACATGGAACGGCAACAAATAACACGAACCCACTCTTGACCATATGAATCGGCCAAATCGTTTACTGCAGCTGAATCCCATTCCTTTCTTAATCCCAACAAACGACTCGGCCAGAATCCTTGTTCTGCCATGATGACAAAATATACAAAGAACCCGCCCGATGCTTGAATCATTCCAATCTGACCATAGGCCATTGATATCAATCTTTCATTTACCAATTTATCATGTTTTGGATCACGAGGTTTTCTTTTCATGATATCTGATTCGGCTTCCTCGTATGCAAGTGAAATAGCGGGGACCTTAAAATGAAAAAGAAATACAAAATGAAAAGGTCAAGTTATGTTGTAAGAATCATTAAATAAATATCAACAAAACGCAATTGAAAAATCCAATCAACTTATGTTAACCAAAGTACTTAATTTATATTCAATATTGATACAATTGATAACAATAACACACAAACCCTTTGTTAGAATCATTGACGCCTATAATATTTATTTGTCTATATAGGTCAGAATTAATTTTAAAGACTCAATCTAAAACAATAGAGTGCAAAATTTCGATGAAATCAATATGTTTTCTCATAGAACACAATTGATAACATTGAACGATTATATTTTATGAAGATAGCGGTAATCTGGGTTGAAAAAATGGTCATTGAAAAATGCTATTTGAAATTGTATAATAAATGATAACAAATATTCTATATTAGAATAATAAAAACAATAAATTCGTTAATGTCCACACATATACATATGCACACACATATATTGCGTGTGTGTATTTCGAGAATCGTCAATGTTAGTCGAAAAATAAAACGAAATCAAGTCGCATCAAATTAATGCAGAATACAAACGATCAGTGCAAGTGGCCACTGATTATCAATTGAAAAATAAACAGTATTAAAAAATCGTTGCGAACGTTAAACGTTTATTATAAATAAAATTAATTGACATACGATGGTTTTCATTATGCCCTTTCGCTCTCGAAATCAATGTAAATAATGGCACTTTTCAAACAACTAACGTCACAATGTTCAATAGTCTTAATATATGGTGAGATATATTCAGTTGTAAATATCGCCAATATTTTATAATCGTATTGAATAGATTTGATCTAACAAAACGTTTTATGAAACAATTTTATATTTATCCACAATGAAATTAGTTGATTTTTATTTTTGTTTTTAGCACTCATGCTAGCTGATGAGAACTTTGGTTCTTTTCTCACAAAATTGTTTAAACATTATAATAATATTAAACTATCAGGTTAAAATCAATTGAAACATGAAAGTTGAATATTTCTCGTAAAATATTGGGAATATATCACTTTATGGTTGAATGATTTAGGTATAAAAGTCATGTTATTAATAATATAAATAAAATATTTCAAACTCAAATCTCACCATGTCAGTTCCTAAATCGATACAAAGAATAGTAATGGTTCCAAGGGGTAATGGAACATCTGCAATAATGAAAACGAGAAACGGTGTTATTTCCGGTATATTTGAGGTCAACGTATAAGCGATGGATTTTTTCAAATTATCAAAAATGATTCGACCTTCTTCAACTCCTGTGACAATTGATGCAAAATTATCGTCCAACAGAATCATATCAGCAGCCTGTTTACTGACATCACTGCCAGCAATGCCCATAGCAACTCCTAAAGAATATAAAGTGTATATATAAGGTATATACATAAAGAACACAACATTGTTTATTCATATTCATCATTTAACAACGCCATTGTACCAAAACAAGCCATTATGTAGCTAAGCAGTTATTCAAATAACTGTCATCATGCCGAGAATTGAAAATTTATCAAAAATATAACAATTAATGGATAAATTGTAATATTTAGTGCAAATATTTGATATTTATTAACAATTTCGTCTTAAATCATTTATGTAAATGCTAATATTTAATTTTATTCTAAAATATCTAGTAGCAATAAATTAAATAAGCGAAATATAGCAATCAAAATTTATCTGTACATCTTTAAATTGATTAGGTGATTTGATGATTAGAATCTTTATTTTCATTTTGATCTCATTAAAATTTGAAAAATCATTTGATGAATATTATGGGCAAATAATTGTCCGGATGAATATAATGGTTGGGACAATATAAACTAGATAATATTCACTCGTAAAAATAACAGTGCAGCGCCTGAGATCTAAATAGAATAATACCAACTGTTTCAAAGAGAGCTAGAAAATATATGGAAAGAGATGATTTGAGAATAAGGTTACGAAGTGCGTTATTAGCAACAGAAAACAGTAGTTATTCAAATTATTTCTGATAAAATATAAACTGAAAAATCGTCAAACGAGTTCAATTCGACTTAATTAATCGTATTTCTTCTCAAATATGAAAATAATTGCATTTTTAAAATATTTATTTTTAAAGAGTTTATAAAATTGAGAATAGAAATTTAATGAATAGAAATATTACCAATATCAGCCTTTTTCAAAGCAGGACTGTCATTGACTCCATCACCCGTTACAGCGACAATGGCTCCTTGTCTCTGACAACCTTCAACGATAATCAATTTCTGTTGAGGACTTGTTCGAGCAAAAACTATTTCATCGTGATGTTTCAAAATTTCATCCAACTGATCCGAACTCATATCTCTCAAATCCGAACCGTGAATAACACAAGCTCTTGCATCTCTTGGATTAACCTGAGGAAACAAGATTCATGAAATCTGATACATTAATTTATCCCATCCATTACTTCCGATGCAGGAATGCCTCGTTCAGCTGCAATATCATCAACGGTCTTATTTCCTTCACTAATGATTCCGACACCCTTTGCAATGGCCTTTGCCGTAATTGGATGATCACCAGTAACCATAATGACTTTGATTCCTGCTGAACGGCATTTGGCAACAGCATCGGGCACAGCAGCACGCGGTGGATCAATCATCGACATTAATCCAACAAATCGAAGTCCATCGAGAGGAAAATTAACTTCATCGGGATTGAATTTGAATCCTCTGAAAAATACATCATTGATTGTGTGGTGAACAAATTATTGATTCAGCTTTGAAGTGCGATAAAAAAATATGCGAAATTTACTTTGGGAACAAATTTGCATCTAATCGATAATCACAGAATCCCAAAACCCGTTCACCCATACCACCGAGTTCCAAATATGCATTGTTAAATTCCTGTTTCCATTTCTCATCCATCAATTGATCTTTGCCATCAATCAATATTGTTGAGCAACGTTCCATTATTCTTTCTGGGGCACCTTTCATAACGAGAAGATATCCAGGATTACCATCACTTGTTTCGTGAATTGAAACCTTAAAACATTTTTTATTGAAATATGTTCAGAGTGGCGGGTGTTTTACTTGATATTTATTTGTTGAATTGAATGGAATTTCGACGATTTTCTTGTTTTCTTCACGATATTTTGTAACTCCTCCAATGGATAATTCCACACATTTCAATAATGCAGATTCTGAAGCATCTCCAGAACATTCCCTTTTCAAAACAGGTTTATCTTCTTCACCAGCTTTAAATTGAGCTCGATTACATAACATCGCTATTCTAGCCAGTTTACTCCAGGTATCACTTTCTTGTTTCGTACTAGAGGCTGTAATGAATTTGTTTTGTAATACAATTGTACAGGATATAGAAATATTAGTACTAATTTGATTTTCTGATGTGTCAGATTCGTGAATCTTGTTATCAAACCACATGTGAGCAACAGTCATTCGGTTCTGAGTTAGTGTTCCGGTTTTATCTGAACAAATAGTACTTGTAGATCCTAAAGTTTCCACAGCTTCGAGATTCTTGACTAGACAGTTTTTCTTAGCCATTCTTTTAGCAGTCAGTGTCAAACAAACCTGAAAACCCAATACATGTAATTACTTTCAATAAATTTATCTATTTGAATATATATAAACCGAATTATCAGTAGATTATCTTAGTTATTACCATCATTAGAACAGATTCTATGAGATATTTTTATGAGATATTAATATATGAACATTAACAAAAAAACACCCACTAAAGAGATAAACTAAATCATTAAGTTATGTTTTATGTGGTCATCTCATATACGTAGAATAATAAATTATAATCAACATTTGTAGAATTTATTGAATATTTCATTCCGTTTCTGTATTCTGTGAAATCCATCTTTACAGAAAATTTTTCTTGCATATCATTAGCTAGAAAAGAATTGTAAAGTGTTTCATTACAGAATTTCAATTGAATTGCCAAATATATATTTTTCAGAAAATATGAAAACAAATTATCCACATACAACTACCAGTCAATAGATTTTATTTTTCAAATAAGATTTTCATAAAATCAATAAAATCACATATTTAATCAACAAGGTCATTTGTGAAATGAAAACAGAAATTGAATCTTTATGTTGTGAAAATTGATAACACTAAAAACCATAAAATAAAGAAAAATAGAGATAATTGATGAATATATATAATGATAATACATAAACGGTAACATTATATTCAAATGATATTGATTTATTAGCACAATTCAGTTCAATGAATGATCTGAAATAATAATATTTGTTATTACAGGCCACATAGATATTTGTGAGATCAATGCCAATAATATTTGTAGAATTGTAGAACTATTAAAATATTATTTCATATGATAACGATAACAATATGAGATACTGATGGGATAGCTTGATAAATATTGAATATTTTAATGATTGGTAATTATAAATTAATTTCCTCTTCATAACACGCATCTATCAAACATTGAAGCTTCACTTTGTTTTGATTGATTTTATCTTTGGCAATTTTTATTGGATAAAAACATTTCATAAATCAGAAAAATATACAAAAATATTCAATAAAATTTAGAAATATTGATATTAATATGATAAATAATAATGACATTAAATAATAATGGAAAGATAAACTTACAGTGACTGTTGCCAATAAACCTTCTGGAACATTAGCAACGATGATACCGATCAGGAAAATGACTGCATCCAACCAAAAATAACCAAGTATAAACGCAATTATGAAGAACGAAACGCCTAGAAAGACTGCAACTCCGGTGATTATATGAATGAAATGATTGATTTCTTTTGCGATAGGGGTCATTCCCATTTCCAGACCACTGGCAAGGTTAGCAATACGACCCATTACAGTGTTATCACCAATGCTAATAACGATTCCCCTACAAGTTCCTGATATTTATTTAAACACAACTAGTCTTATCAGCTCTTAATATACCTTCAACTGCGTTTGTGGAAAAGAATGCGATGTTTTTAGTTTCCAATGGATTATCATTTGTGAATTCTGGTGATCTAACTTGAGCTTCCGATTCACCTGTCAGAGCTGAATTGTCAACCTATGTTTAATGAGCTATTTGATATCAATTGTTTAATAAAATTAAATACTTTAAATGAACTGGCCTGGATTACTCGTATGTCAGCTGGAACTCTATCACCGAATTTTACTTCGATAATATCACCAACTGTTAAAGCTTCAGCTCCTATTTCCAAGATTTTGCCTTCACGAATGACATTTGCTTTCTAAATTCATATCAATATAAACGAATATGGAAATGATGGAGATCACAAAATAAGTCAATTTATAACATATAACTAACAGAACATATGAAATGATTGTTAGACAGATATCCAAATCATCAATACAACTTCATTGATCATTGTTATTATCAATGAAAATATGTATTAATTGTAACAATATAAAGCTTACAACTAATATTTTGTACTTGAAATTTACAAAATATTTCAAAAAACACATTTTACAATTTATTATTAATCAACTCTAGGAGAAATTCATAAATTTAATGAAACATTGAAAGTTATTTTAAAAAAATTATTTTATGTACAATTTTTACCATTAATAAACAATGTGTTCAGCTCTGCGTAAAAACAATGATTGGAAACATAATGTTTTCATAAAGTTAAATTAACAAAGTTGTATTTAAAAGTTGTATTGCAATGTAATTGATAAATAATTAATAAATAGACTGACATTATAAAATTTATTACGGACTAAAACGATTCAGAAAAATCAGTGGTTGATCATTAACACATAAATAAATTGTACAATTTTTCATCAATTATTTCATCAGAAAAATCCAAAAAATGTAATAGATCCATTACATCACAGGTTAAAAGGGCAGTCATTTATTGATATCGAAAAATTATCACTTTCACAATAATTTGCTAGCTTAGCTTATTCAATTAAATTAAATGCGAAATTCCCCATCAAAAATTAATTAACATCTTATATTTGCATACCCAACATTTGATAAGGACACACTTAATTGGTTCACATTTCATTTATCCATTCGAACATTAAACGGGTTCAGAAACATACACAGAACTTTAGAACTTTATTTACAATGTAATGTGATGTAATGTGTTGCATACTATATATTTTATATCGTATTTTTTAGTATATTTTTCTCAACAAGAAAGCAATAGATAAGTAATTCTTATTAATTAATCGATATTCATGTCTAATATTAACATTATATATTAATTATTTATGAAAAATAAAATACATTATAATTAAAAACTCATTGAATATTAGATTAATAGAAATAAATAATATTGTATTTATAGATAAAAACTTAATTCACTATATAAATTATAACCGATAATTATTCCAAGTCAAAAAGTTCAACACACGGTTTTCAGTAGCATTTTTTTTAATATCTATTTATAGTGAACAAAAATTATAACGATTTTTTCCCATAATATAATCCAAAACAAAACACGATCATAAACGAAATATTCAACTACACAATGGCCATCTGGTAAATGAAGTACACAGAACTATTAGACTAATTTTCAAAATCACAAATCAAGGTCTAAACAATAGTGATTTTATTTATGTTGTTGAATACATTGTGTTGGTCAATTTACAAAACCAATGATCAAACCTAAATTTGTGTTCTGTCTTTCAAAAAACGGTATTTTACCGACAAGAAAATTAGAAATAATGAATTATAATAATAATGGCTAATAATAATAATAATAATAATGGATAATAATAATGAATAATAATAATAGACCCTCATTAATGATAAAAGACCATCAAATAAGCTTTTGAATCAAAATTAATGAAAATAAAATCAATATTAATAGATCAATATTATTAATTTATAAAAAAATTATAAAAGTAAAATATAAGATTTAATTAATAATTTTAATAAATCAAGCATTTTAAATGAAATTTTAACCAAAAATACCAACATCGAGATTTGACATTAAAAAATTAAATTTATTTAAATGTCAATTAATTAAATTTATAATTAATATTTTTGAGTGTAATTGAAGTCAATATAGAATTATAAAAAGAAAATAAATTATTATTATTTATAAAAAATATCATAATTTTGAAAATATCATCAAATTAATCATTAAAAATTAACCAAAGCCCACATTATAGATTGGTGAAAATTTGATTGCAAAAAACGGAAGAAATTAATTAATTAACCAACATCATATTATTTTTAAATAATCAATAATTTAAATAATGTATTAAAAATTATAAATCATTCATTTAAAAATACAATAAAACTCGAAAAATCGACTGACCTGAGGAACCATTTTACCGAACGATTCCATAATTTTCGACGATTTCGCTTCTTGATAATAAGAAAAGCAACCCGTTATGACGACTACAGCTGTTAGAACGACACCAAGATACAGCTATAAGAATATTTACATGATTAAATTGTATTCATTTTGATTAAATTTTCAAACATTATCTTTCGGTGGATCTTCATAAGCACCCGATTGAATTGCATAAGCCAAGAAACACAGAAGAGCACCAATCCATAGAAGTAATGAAAACCCTCCAAACAATTGTTTACAGAACTTAACCCATTCGGGCGTTGTTTTGGGAGGTGTCAGAGCATTTGGGCCATCACGTGCCAATCTCATCCTATACAAATGAGTCAATTAAATATCTAGATATTATTCCTGAACTTTGCTTCTTCATTTGATAATCCTTTATCTGGATCACTTTGCAATCGGATATATAAATCTTTGATTGGTATCTTATGTGAATCGATATCCAACTCTTTTTTCAGATTATCAAGATCTTTCTTTTTATCCTTTTTGGTTTTTTTAGGAGAATCCCTAGAACGTTTAATATCTCCCTTCTAAAGTACAAATAGTTAGTATCATAAGACCAAAAAATATACTTCATTTTCTTTTTCGTCACTCGCCATTACTATCAATAATATGTTATTACTTTAAATTTTATTGTTTTATATATATATTAGAAGTGCATTTAAACACGTCATTA
>JBBMOY011165657.1:0-10131 GCA_037951405.1 Platydemus manokwari | reverse complement strand
AAAATCACAACATAATGTAGGTATTTTAGTTATTAAAATTCTTGATTTTCTATATTGTAATCGGAATTTATCAAATAAATTACAAAAATAAACTCGCAGGTAAATATTTCAAATATTAATTTAATATACTAAAATGTATTGAAATTTTATAAGCATTTTTGTACGTGAATAATTTTAATTAATAAATTTAATAAATTGTAACCCCTAACAAATAAAAGTTTCTTGATCACATATGATTGTACCGTCTCAGGTTTCAGCATCATTGATAGCTGAATCTTTATTTTTTTCTGAAGATTATGCACTTGTAGTAGGAATAAAATTCATAATAAAATTTATTTTTTATCACTGTCATAGTTTAATTAAAAAAATACTCTTATAATCTTTGTATCAGTTAATAATTACGAATTAATAAATAACGAAATAAATGGTGTCATATATGATAAATAATGAAGATAGTCATCCTAATCACGCATTTCTCTACAGCAATTTTCAATTATACAACGTTAGGTCTGTTGTCAAACCATAAAATATCATAAAAATTAAATAAAATGAATGGGGTCAGAATTAAACACAATCATTTATAGTTATTCCCATAATTTATCTTTTCGGTCTTTTTGAATTTTTATATGATTTCATTGCTGCGCATTAGATAATCGTACATTGTTTTGATTTGTAAATATGTTCATTTATCTAATAAATGTTTTTATGCATATATCTTTAAATTACTCAAATTCTAATATTCGATTCATTCGAAAACGATAAGGAGTTCGAGATAAATTCAATTAATTATTCACTTATCAAATTATTTTATTAAGCATTGCTAATAAATCCGATAAAATAGCACATCGTTGTTGAAATGTTTACAGACAATCCACCACAATATCAGCAATTAACAACTTTCGATAGAAGCCTTTTGATTGAAACATTAAACAATACTTAGTCGTAAATACAGCCAAAATATACTAAATTTCTTTTTCAATTTTTTGAAAATCTTTAATTTAGTGATATTCATGAACGTTCATGATAATTATATTCAGGAAGATCTCGTTTTCTCTATTTCTCAAAAAGGTTTCATAAATGGTTAGACAATTCCCCATAGAATATTAACAATAGAAATAATCTTTGAAATACTCGTTCATTTTACAGTCTAATTAAATTTAAAATTTTCGAAAAGGACTCAATGAGCTATTGGAAAGTTATATAAATTGATTAGGATAAAATTGCAAATATTTTAAAGCATAAGTTATTTACTTATAAGAACATTACTTATTAATGAACATAATTCTGTAGAAAATAGTAATTTAAGTAGTGAAGTATCTTGAATACTTTTTAATAATTGAAAATTCTCAGATAAGATTCAAAAAATTCGAAAGAAATTTTGCATGAAAAACTACTCATGTTTCTAAACATGTGATTTTGTTATTTCATGGACAAAACCGATAAATGAAATATATGAGTAAAATATATTTAGTCCGTGCATTAGATTGTAATTATTATTGGCTTATCAGATAATTACAGATATGTGCAAAGATTTCAGTTCCGTAATCCATAATATCACGTGTAGAAAATTCTCAAAAACTAGATTCTTTATCTGTTAATGAAAATATTCTCAAAATTTTGAATTTATCACATTTTTTTAAAAATATATAAAATTGATCGAAATTTGATAAAATAATGAGAATTATATCACCAAATTAAAATTTTCATGCTATCATAAAGTAATAAGTAAAATAATTACTCGAATACCAATTTGACAAGAATTTATAATAACATAATCAGGTTATAAACATGATTTTAGTAAATTATGTCTTCAGTATTAACATAATTACAAGTTTCCATCATGAGCCTATTAAGGTTTTTGAGTAAATTTTATTCATTAAGTTTATCTGAATTAAATCTCTTATTGATTTCTAAAAGAGTTTAAAGCCTAAGTTATCCACCATAGACGGGCACGAAGAAATAAATGCCCAATAATTGTCTACATATAAATTGATTGAACAAATATTATCGAGTGTATTTTAGAGAGAATTTTAAACTTATTATGGATGGGTGATAAGAATATTGATTAATAGAAGCTGGTAGAATTCGATGTTTTGGTTTATTTCAATGTGATTGAGAACAACATCATTTATCTACTGTTTGATATCAAAATGGAAATGCTAAATTATTATGAAAATACATTATAATTAATGGAAAATTAAACGATACAATCAATTAAGTAAATAGCAACATAAAACAAAACCAAACAATAACGTCTCATAAATAAAATTCAAAATTGAAAAATAAAATTGAAAAACAAATTAAACGACGAATAAGCAGACAAAAGATAAAATAGGAAGTAAAATATCGAACCATTGATTGTTATGAACCAAAGGAATCATTCTTTTTGAAATATTATGCAATCGTTTAGATGCTTGATATAAAATGGCGAATCGATCATAAAACAGGTGTTTTATCTCTAAGTTTGATTGGTGAGTTAATGGGCATGAATTTCTGTGATTGTGTGTGCAAGAACAATTAATAATGAACATGCCAGATGTAAAATAAATGATGAATTATTTACAAAAAATAAGAAAAATTTTCTCAAAATAATTAAATCTTATAAAGAAATAGTAAATAATTTAAAAGCCTTTTGGAGTATTTTGCTTTAACAATTAGATAACCAAGTCGAAATAAGTGGAATAAATAAGCAACACCAAATCGATAATTTAAAATAGTAGACTTTAATGAAAGTGATCGGATCAATACATCATTATTTATGAAATAGGACCATATAAGAATAAAAGTACTCAGGTAAGTATTAAATAAACAACATTATTCTTAAAAGTTCCAACAGAAGCTTTAGGATTATCTGAGCAATCGATTCGAAATAAGAAAGAAGATACATGTACCAACAGAGGTATAAATAATGCGCTCATTTCATTAAAAATCCCATAAATTCCTATTTACAAAAAATTAATCATACAAAAGTAACCAATCAGATATTCTCTGTACAAAATGTTAATCAAGTAGATATACAATTAAAAAATGTAATGACAAGTAAATCAAACTTATATATTCCCCATGGGTGTAAACTTTCCCATAAGTAGGACATTATGGGTTTAATTTGTATTATTATTGCATAATAAAATTTGCAGCACATAGGTCTGCTCTTTAATCAAATAATTAATAATTATTTTTCATAATAACAATCAAATTATCCGTAATGGGAACATTTACGAAATAACTGATAATGATTTCTGGTAAAGAGAATAGTCTGCGTAAATTATATTTTATTCTAACCAATTGCTTTGCAACTCGGGTAGAATAATATACATTTTCGTTATTAGTATTCGTTTGACCATTTACCCTTTAGAACAACATATTTACTTTTAAAATTCAAACAATTACATGAATAATATCTACATCTCTTTATTTTTATTGCTTAATATCTTGTTAATCACGATAATATCAAATACAGTTATTTATATTTATATTAGTATTTGCAAAGCAATTTAATTACCGCAGTTGGGAATTTTTTAAGAAATATCAACTAAGAACATCTCAAGTTTATTCTATGAATGTCGATTATTTTACTTGAATAAGTCATCTCATTAGTCCAATCAACCAACCTGCATGACTTCCGATTAGGTGTAGATAAACTTTTTAATTGTCTGTATCTACAATTCTAGGATTGTACAAGTGTTTTAGTTGTAGTTTATGTACTTTCCTGTCTCATTCACAAAGTCCGTCATACTTGACATTTATTGTAAACTTAGATCCTTTATTGCCGCTGTAAAATAGTAAAAGAACAAAATAAATTTTAATTTAAAATAATGAGATTTTTAATAAAGCATAACTAAGATTCTGGGGAAGAATTTTTGAAATATTTTATTCTTGATATATACCCCATGCTTCAGTAGTTTATAACTGAAAAAACTACAGGAACCTACTCACAGTTTTTGAATAAATCTATATAAATACCCTAGTAAATTACGTGCAAATTACCTGATAAATTACTTACGTTATATCTCAACAACTAAGATAATCCTAGTGACAGACAATATGACATATTATAACGTAAGTATCTGTAGAAGTATAATGATCGATAATGATTGAAGTTTTATACTTATTGAAATTAAATTGGAATACATATAGTAAGATTATCATAACTCATAAAATAATCATTTTTTGGAATCAAAGTCTACTTAGATATTAAAGATATCCAAACAAATTAAAATCCAACGTGTGAAAATCTTTTGTGCACGCTTCAATGAACTTTTGCCATGAGAGACCAACTTCGAGCATTTCAATAAATAACACTAATAAAATTTATGATTTTTGTTTTATTTTATTTAATATACTATTTAAACAAAATCAAAAAAAGAAAATATCAATGATTAATCCTGTTATTTTTTTATTTCTTGCTTAATATTAAAACAACATAATAATAATGAATTTCGTTCAAAAGATATCTCAAAATATATCATCAAATATTATCCGAATTTATAAATATTCAAATAAATTTCCTACGATTGAAACACAAAAACATTAAGAAGACTTTTAATTTTATCTCTATTTAATTCTGATATCATTTTATCAAAATACTTATCCAATGATAAAAAAGAAACATATTCTGATTTTTTTAGCAAAGAAAAACTAACAAGTTCATCGACAAAAAAACTCTGATAGAATAAATGTTACATATGTAATCCAATTTCAACCGTAGCTTGAAAAATATACATGATAGAAATGAAAAAGAATTAACCAATCAGATCGCTTGTTAAAAGTGATTGCTTATGAGAATTATTTGCATATAATAAATTAGTGAATGTAATCAACCAAATCAAAGACTCATCTATCAATAAATTACAAAATACGTATTGAATTTTTAAACTTTGGAAGAAAAAAAATTATTAATCCCCATGTGAATGAATTTATCAGTTAATCTATTCAGAATAAATGGTTAGATATTTACAATATTTGATGAATTGCTAATGTTGCTAATTGTGGGTTATCTGATTTTATCGAAAGTTTGTACATTATATTCAACAATGAATATATCGAACACAAACAGATTTTCTATTTGTAAACCAGACATTAACGAAACAGAAAAGGAAAATTACTGTCTGAAAATATTTCTCAACGACGAACAAATGCTGGGAGAATTGTTTGGTAGAAAATTTGCCGCATTAATCAATTTGAATTCTGTGAATTTCCCACGAGGAATTTTGAAAAAATATCATGTCAATGAATTGATAAATTGTAAAGATAGATCAATGGATAAATTTAATTTAATAAACAGAAGTGAACTTTGGACGATGGGAACTTTCTATATCCGTGATGTTAGACAAATTTATCTACCATTCAATTTAATACCCAAAGGATATGAAGAAGAATTTCGGGGGTAAGAATTGAAATTATAGTTAATAAATTCAATTCTATTTTATTAATTTGGTTTGTGATATTGGTTCTTAAAATAACTGTAAGAACCTGATTTATTAGTTTTTTAATTTAAATTATTTAATTAATATTTTCAACTTCTACCAAACATTCCAATATAAATATTGTCAAAGAAAAGTACTTGAATTGTTTCTATTTCCATAATTCAAAAGTTTGTGATACCAGTTCATCGCAAGAAACTCAGTTCCAATATAAATGTGATTCCGTTAAATTGCCCATTTAAAAGTTTTTATTGTAAATCGATTATTAAAACAATTGACTTGAAATATCTATTATCGCGTTATTAATATCCGAAAAGAAATATTTTCAGTATAATTTATGTTACTAAATTCTGATTAAACATAATCAAATTTTTTATGTATTATCTACACACCTCGTGTAAAAAATGCCTTGCATACTTTTCAACACTTTCTTGATTTATCAATGATAACATTCTTTCATTACAAATACTAATTTTTAAATGTTACTGAATAAATTAAGCCCAAATTACAATTAGACATTTCGATAAAACTTTTATTACGGGTGGTTTTATTCATGAAGTCTCGTTACAACAAGAAATGCAAAACTATGTTTCATATTTAACTGTTTAACTAAAGTTGCAATAACGGTTTTTGTAAATTAATCCATTTTCGCAGTTTAAACCAGTCAACCAAATTTAATAACATGTCAAAGAAACGATCAAAATTTTTAAAATAAATTTTTTTAAATTTCTGTGTTAATAAACGAAATAAATTACTAATTATCTGTGATAAATAACGAAATGGTTTTCTGATTGGAGCAATATTAAAAGCTATGATAATAAATGAGTTCAATCACATGGGAAAATTTTTGATGAGATTTGTTTAGTTATACTATTGTACAATGGGGAATCATCTAATTGAATTATATCGAAAAACTTTACAAACAATATTTGAATCAAAAGATAAAATGAAACAAAAATAAAATAATACAGAACTCATTTATTCAATAATATCCGTTTCAACATTCGAAGATGACATCTGATCTGTAATGAAATTTATCTCATCATTCTATTCCGGTAATTATTCATTAAATCATCTCTTATACGATATTCATATGATGTTGACAAATGATTTTCCACATTTCATAATTCATTAACAAATTTTCAGTTGGTGTATAAGTAATGATATTATCAAATGATTTCAATGATAAATCAGAGGTATTGATGATTAGTAATTGATGTAAATTTGTTTTGAGCATTTGAAACAGTAATAAAGCACCATCAAAATGTTTATCGAATGAATATTGATTTTTAAATTTAATTTTGAATTTGGGATGGCAAAATTATGTTATGGGCTCATCCATGAATTTAGAAATATTAATCAAATAAATGTAATAAAAAATTATTTTCTCGTCGTTTTATTGTATTATAATTTGATGTTAATTTAAAATATCCCAATCCTATAGATTCATTGGTATAAGATATGAGTTGAAATGCTATTTTAAATTGGAGAAATTCTAAAATTTTTCATTGAATAAATTTCTAATCAATACTTTTACAAGAGATAATTAAAACTCATTAAAAATAACACCAATAAGCATCACATTGTAGGAGATAAAAGACTATGTTTAAGATGGTGTTTTGTGAAACATTTTTTACAATTGTTTTATTGAGAATAATTTTAATGAATAAGATTGTTTAAGAATTTTGGAAATAATATAAATTTGCTTTAATAATTAAACAAAAATGGATTTTAGAGTATCACCAGTGTCGAACTTTGAAGAGGCATGAAGTTGTATGATTTCCGCACACACATATCTTGAACTGAATAAAATTTCAAAAATGGGTTTTTGTTTATTTGTTCTTAAGTTCTTAACAACAAAACAATGATAATAATAATAATAATAATAATAATAATAATAATAATAATAATAACTCTCGTACAGTACAAAAATAAATTCTAGATGTTAACATTGCATTATTCTCGAAAGACAAAAGTTAAATTTAGTATTTTCAATAAATCAATACATTTTGATGTAGATTTATAATCCAGTCATAGACTTAATTTAAAAGATTATTTGTGATTTTCTAATCGATTAATAATAATAATTATTATTTTTGTAGTAATAAAAATAAGAATATAAACACTAAAATTGTATTATTAAAATTATTCTTACCCTATTAATAATAATGATAATATACAAATATAATTTTATTAATAATTATAATTATCATTATAACTATTATTTATTTTGAGAACAATTTATTTAATCATAAAATGCTCATATTTGATAAGATACGAATTGAATACGAATGCAAGAACTTCAAGCTTCAAAAGTATATTTAATATTAATATTATCAAACAGTTGACATTGATCATTTATATTTATTAATATCAATATATTTTCTATTTTAAAATAATCATTTATTTATTAATTGATCTTAAAATCCATAGATGAATTATTTGTATTCTGGTTAAATATTTTCAAGTTGTTTTAGTTTTTATCAAAGTTCTTGTAATAATAATAATATTAAAATGCTCAAATGAAATGACAACAAACTATTTACAATATATTTCCTAATTAGACTGAAATTAAAGCTGAAAATGTGAATATCACACACAACCAATTTCAGATATGATAATCTCGCAAAATGGTTTTCGATTTAACTTATCTATCGAATAATAGCTCCTATTAAGAAATGTTTCACAATACAACAATACCTCACAAATAATCCATAACAATTTTGATTATTTATCATGCTTCCAACTTAATCTTACTAATAGTGCGTTACGTAATCATTAATCGATTTTATTGTAATCTGAATTAGTGATAGGAATAATGTTTCATAATTGTGAGAGTTTTTATGACAAAATATTTTCGCCAATTATTTTCACAGAGGATATCATTAGTGTGGATTTTCTAGGAATTTTAGAATAATCGATATAATTAATCACAAATAATGGATTTGAAGCGATGGACATTTTGGACTTACTTTCTCTGTGACACAGACTATGATAAGCATGAGAAACAATTATTGACTTTCATTATAAAATCGAAAATTCGATTGGAATAATTTAGCTTGTATTGATTTGTTAACTATAAAAACTGACAATTCAAGGAAATTAATTATAAATACGGCGGTCTCTTTCTTTGACCGTTTTAAATTATGGTTTGCATTTTAATTGGTTTGAAAACGAGCAGTTTTGTTAACGAAAATGGATTCCAAAACGGTCAATGTGATATCTTTATAAATTTCTGTAATGTTGTTGTGTTTTGTTTGGGACAGACTTTTAAGAGAGTATTTTTATTGTCTATCAATACGGTGGAACTCGGTGAATCTAGTGATTAAGATAAGCTGATGTGACATCTAGGATTGACTGTTAAGTTGGAATAAGGTTTCGGTACCAGTGACAATCAATTAAAGTCGAACATTTTTCAAGATGTAAGGGTACTACAGTACGTGATAAATTAATATAATCAGCAGTTATTCTATCAATAAAGGCACTACATTTAATGGTATTCGTTGAAGTGATATCAAACATTTATTATAATTGATAAATGACGATGAAGATTTATCGATTATTTTGTTATTAAGTGGGTTGGTCTGAATATTGTATCCTGTTGGTTTTATTAAGCTTTTTGATTTAATATAATGTTCATAAAAATAAACTGAAAATTATCAGAGAATTATTGTAAGCGAGGAATTTAGATTTATATGTGTATGGGGATTTCATTTATTTTTAGAAATAATATTCAATAAGTACACCCGACTCTAGACGGTACATGTATATTATGAATAAGATAAAATGTCAAATTATAGATCAATAAAAAGGAATAACAAAATTAATTAATTTTACAAAAGGTTGAAAGGAGTTGGGATTGAAATAAGCATCATAATGGTCATAAGCACAATAATATTAAAAATAAAGAATAAAAATAATTATTTACATGATGCAGTTTTGTGAAGCGGATTGAATCCATGTTATATTTCTGTGGGGAAACTTTAATAGGGACTAAGCCCTTGATTGTGTAAATTGAGGTTATATATTGTTATATATTGTTATATAAATATAACGTAGTGTGCGACTCTTGTTTCGTTTTTGGAGTCGGATTGATTGTTCCAGAATTGTTGTGTTCTACAAATGGTAGTTCAAACATTTATAGAATTTCTTTTTCAATCAGGTTGTCTTATTTGAAAATAAAATTTTAAATCATAGATAAATAAAAACATAAAATATAATTAATTATAATATAAATGGTAATATACAGAAAAATACAAGAGAAAATCAATGAATGGAACTAAATTGTTTTCTAAATTTTTGTTGTTATACGTATGATTTGATTTCAAAATTTAGATCTTTCAGGAGTTTTTTATTTGAAAGTTATCGAAAAATAAATAATTGCACGTAGTATTGATTAAATTTAATTCTAATTAGCCGTAAAATCAAATTCATTTTTACAATTTTTCATCATTATATGATCCCATTAAATATATTTTGTTTTAATTGTTATTATATCTGAATTTGTGTCCGTATATAATATTTTAACTTTGCTTCATATCTAAGCTTTAACCCTTTCAATACTGCAGGGATATATAACTCCTAGACAATGTTCAAAAATTACTGATGCGAAAATTATTTGCATTAAACTGCTGCAGGGACATATGTGTCCCAAGGCATTTTTTCAAAAAACCATATTTTCTAAAAATCTGAAATTATGTAAATATGT
>JBBMOY011165546.1:0-10132 GCA_037951405.1 Platydemus manokwari | reverse complement strand
TAATCCATTGAATAAATCGATGGCAAAACGTGATGGCAAATTTTTATTTACAATTTTGTCCGCGAACTTTATTTACAGCCTAATATAATGATTGATAATATATATAATGATAATATATAATGATTGATAATATATATAATGATAATATATATAATGATAATATATAACGATTGATAATATATAATGATAATATATAACGATTGATAAGATATATATTATCACAATCAACTCGAATCACGTCCCATTGAATCGATATCAGTATCTCACTGTCAGTCATTATCAAAAGAAACTATTTATTATTAAACATAAATAAAACTTTCACGACGTGATGGGAATATCCATCATACAGGGTTTAAAACATTGATATATGTTTTTATTGCTATATTTTCCTAATTTGAGCTTCCCAATGTTTTGGCCCATTGTCGTCTGGAGCAGCAAAAGTTTCAAGCTTCCCAGAGAATGTTGTGTTGTTGCCATTTGGCAGGAAAAATAGATTTTTTCGATACTGAAGGCATTGTGATATTTATGGAGACAATTTGGCGAAGATTGATTGAACAAAGGAGGCTTTATGGCAATGTGAGGTGCTGTTCCTGTTGACATGAGTAGATTAATCGGGAAAAATATTCAACGCGGAATATGTGGTGAAATTTAATAGAAGAAAAAAATAATTTTAAATGATAAATAGCATATTTGGTGTAAAGGGGTGAGTTAATTTAGGTCTATTTGGACTCATGTGAGCATTATATGTAGGGTGGGCATCACTTAAAAGTGTGGTGATAATGATTGAAGATAGAACATTGATGTGCTTATTGTCTTACCGCCGATAGCTCAAGTATTTTATCATTATGCGGGTCCCATAATCATAAAACTCCTATATTAAGAACAATTAATGTTGTTTTGTGTTTTGTGATAGTTGCGATCTGTGACGTGGAAGATTTGTATTTTTCACAGTTTAATGTATGGTGCTGGGTAAAATTAAAAATGAGAGCATGTCTTTTGCAGATTTTTTCATTAAATAGTTGGGCAGTAGTAGTAGTAGTAGTTTCGGGCTGAGTGTTACATCTGTGGTAAAGGAGGGATATGTTGAGCTTAATGAAGTATAGGGAGTAAATTGAATAGAAGTAAATTGTTATGGACCCAGTGAGTGAAAATCCAGATTTCAGGAGCTAGCTGACAACTATTAAAAGGTGTTTGTGAACGAGGGGTGGAGAAGCAGTGGACTAGTCGACCTTGTTTTTTTATGTAATTTGGACAGCGTCATGTCGAATATCAGAGGGTTTATTCTTATTGTCAATTGAAAAGAAGTATGTTAGGTCATTATTTACAATCATTTTAATGTGGGTTAGAGAATCTTTTTGGAGAAATTGTATGTCAATGTTGTGTTTGTGGAGTTTCAGAAGCTGTCTTTGGTCCACCAAGCAAAGGATGGGTTTTGGGAGAATAAATGTCCAAGAGAGTGTGGTGTGTAAGTCAATTGTGTAGGATGAATTAAGGGGTTCCATAACAATGTATAACAAATGTGAGATTATGAAGTCCCGGAGCGTAAGGTCAAAACTTGTAAGGAGTCGAAGTGAACGAACAATGCTTTGGATACAATATTCAAGTAAAGCAGGTGTGAGTCCAAGTCAGCCAAGTTTTCGGAGAGAATAAAAGAACAGGATATTCGAGTATTTGGGAAATGAAACGAATTCTTTCGTCAAATACTTGAATATTGGAGTTTCCATCGTGATGAATCAAAGTGCGGGAATGTAATTGAATGGTTTCTAGTTGTTGGATCCGGACGTGGAATGAAAGACGAAAATGAATAAAAGTATTAAATGCCTGGAATTTTTGGGATGGATAGAAACGGAATTTGGCAATTTTCCCAAAGTCGGCCACGATATTCTGAAGAATGTCGGTCATAGAGGTACGTTTTGGAAGTCCAAAAGGTACTCCGAGATATGTATAAAGGTTTTTACTTTCGTCTATGGGAAAACATTCATTTTCGAGTGTGAGATTGATTCTATTAAGGGGAATGTTGGTTAAATATATAGATTTTTTGATATGGAATTTAAGAAATATGGCACCGACATCAGTATTTCACTGTCATTGATTATCACATCTCATTGGATCGATATCAGTATTTCACTGTTATTGATTATCACATATCATTGGATCGATATCAGTATTTCACTGTCATTGATTATCACATATCATTGGATCGATATAAGTATTTCACTATCATTGATAATCACATCTCATTGGATCGATATCAGTATTTCACTGTCATTCATTATCACATCTCATTGGATCAATTATCAGTATTTCACTGTCATTCATTATCACATCTCATTGGATCGATATCAGTATTTCACTGTCATTGATTATCACATCTCATTGGATCGATATCAGTATTTCACTGTCATTCATTATCACATCTCATTGGATCGATATCAGTATTCCATTCTAACAAATAAATGATTTCTAATACATATTTATACATGGTGCCAACATGTCTGCAGTGCATCATTGATATTCCTCATTATTCGTCAATATGTTTGTTTTTCTCATTTATTTGTTCTACTGTGAGTTATCAGTTTGATTATAATTAAACCGGTATTATTATAATAACACGTGACCCACTGTTTCCGTGTACTTGTACTGAATGAATTAATATTGTAGAAAAATCATTAATTTTACATTCTTAACTAAGATTGATTTGTTTGAATTAGCATAATTTTTAAAAATTGTTATCTGTCGTTAGTATTGAAATCGATGACTGGTATTGATTTCGATCACTAGTATAGATATGGATAACTAGTATCGATGTCGATCACTGGTATTAATGTCGATGACTAATAATGATTTCGATGACCAGTATTGATATCGATCAGAAGTATAGATATCGATAACTAGTATTGATATCGATCAGAAGTATAGATATCGATAACTAGTATTGCTATCGATTACTAGTATTGGTATAGATCATAAGTTTGATCCACAAATATTGATATTAATCTCAAGTAATTAATAAATATTGATTTAATTTTGAAACTATTATTAAATAGCACCTGCAATGCATAAATATATTTTAAATTTCCAGGTAATTAATTAAATATGTTTGTTGTTTTATTTGTAATTTTTCAATATCTCTCTCTCTGAATTATATGCATGCGCGATTAAATAATTTAAGCTTTTTTGTAAATAACTGTAAATAATAAATTGTAAACAATCAATAATTGTTGATTTAACACGAAGAATAAATCAAGTGTTGCCTTGACAACAACAATATTAATATATGTTGTGATCATCAAATAATTAGTGATTGAATTATGGCGTTTATATTATTATTATTATAATGTTAGAAGAGAATTTAATTGAAAGTTTAAATATGAACTTTTAATCTTAATATATGAATATTAGGTTGCCATAGTTATACAATCAATTGACAACACATATATTGATAGATACTATAGATGTTTCGCATTTCATAATAATTGCTCCACAAATATTCATTGAATTATTTCAAAGCTGAATTATCACAAAAATCATTAATAAGTGATCGAAATCACAAAATAACACATAATATCTAGATTATGTCTCTCTATGACTGATTGATTTATCGATTGATATCGAAATCATAGTTTTAATAAACATCATTATATATATATATATATGTGTGTGTGTAGTGTAAGCTGTGATATAATTTTAATGATAAGTCCGCAGTTTCCAAAAACAATCAATTAGTTTATACATTTAATAATAGATTATATTTTCTTCGTCTACTCATGGCGATTTCGTGGGATATATTGTTGTTGTTCCCGTAACATATTTTATTGTCATTAATTATAAATAATATTATCGTCAGTAATTCATGGTAAATATAAGTTTATATTTTTAAAACAACCAATCACGTGACTGGTTATTCTGTTGATTTATGTTTGGATGGCTTTGGATTGGTCGATTGGTTGTGGATTGGTTTTCGTCTATTAATGGCTTTATTGTTCCCGCTACATATTTTACTGTCAATAGTTATAAATAATATTATTAACTGATAAATGATTAGAAAGCACAACTATCATATAGAACGAGGCATTGAGCAACAGTTTCCTAATATAATTCCATATTTATATATTTATAGCAATAATCTTTTATGATAATAATATATTATATTTTCACACAGTTCTCATTTTCAGGTATTCGATAGCAATTATGGATCATTTTATAATGCATTATTTACGTTACTCGTCCTATTGACAACAGCAAACAATCCTGATGGTATGAACACATGTGTAGATATGATATGATATTTGTTGATTTATATTTGTTATTATTATTACAGCTATGATCAAAGTTTATAACCAAAATCGTCTGGCATTCATATTTTTCATTATATTTATGTCAGTGGGTATATTTGTATTCATGAACGTTCTCATAGCTATTGTATTCAATGAGTTCCGCAATCATGTCCTTGTAAGTGTATAGATATGGAAGAGTAATAATCTATTTATTTTAACAATTATTTTATCAATTTTTTATAAATATAGATATTAATAACAGTTATAATGATATTATTATCATTATTATTATTATTTAGGCTATTATTATTAGATTAATTAATTAATTCATGATTGCCTAAATGATGATATATCGATTAAAACGTGAATTTGTTCACGAAAAACTTGACAATTGAATTTTAATGATAAATTTGAATTTTTAAACAAATTTTTAAAACTTATTGCAATTCTCCTAACTGTTGTATTTACATGAATGGTGATCTTTATAAACGGGAAGTATCTGGTTGAAAAATTTTGAACATTTTAATAACATTAGTTCATGATTTGTATTTATTTGTTGACATGGTGTGACCCACGCATGTTCTGTTAGACCAAAATGATTTTATGATGAATGATTATTGTTATGATGATTCTGATTCACTATAAACAGGACTCGATGCAAGCATCGTTAGTGAGGAGACGTGTGGCTTCAAGGGCATTCTATGAAGTATTGAAAGGAAATTCCAATAAAACAGATATGACAATTTATCAGTAAAATGATATTTCATTGAATATGTATTGATTTATTTGAATAATGATTGAATTAGTGATGAAGTTGATGTAGAGACATTGAAACGAGTGATAAATAATTCGAATATTCATCAATGGAGAAAAATAGAAATGAATAAGGTAGCCTTGTAAATAATCATTTATTGATCTCATTGGTAACATGTATGATTTGATATTGTGACATCATTTAAGACAATCGATTCTCTTGGCACCGATAAAATCGATTGGGAAAATATGAAATTCATTTTTGTATCTTTGGATGAACACAAGGAATCAAAAACGGTAATTTATAAATATGAATCTGAATGATTTATCAAATTAATATTGAATAGATTATTTGATTTATCGATTATTGAATTATATAAATATATTGAATAGATTATTTGAATGATCGATTATTCAGTGGCATGAATACTGTAAGCCCCAACCATTTCCGACACATTACAAACGAACTGAATAGCCAAGACACCAAAATATATTTAACTAAAAATATTTAAACAAATTAATTAATTTATACAAAAATATTTTATATTAAATTTTATATTACGTCAAACTTTATACCAAATTAAATCCTTAAAAATTTTCAATTTAATAAGCTCGCACCCCCTTTCATTGTATTCTTAATTGACATTGTACCTAAAGCTCACATATCTATCTGCATACAAAAACTCTAGTTCGCCTTTGTGCTTTATATCTTCTCTAAGTCTTGATATCTACTTTACATCTACTTTATATTTTCTCTACATCTTATTTATATCTTCAATTAATATCTATATATTCTCAACATCTTTTCCATAATTTTCAGTTATTGATTTTCTGAAAATCAAATCCTGATGCTTGGTCGCGCTGTAAGCCTCGATTATTTCAAAAACCACATATTACAATCGAACTGAAAAATCCCGACACCAAATTCTATTTAAATCCAATTATTTAAACAAATAAATATAATTCTATACAAAATCAAACTTTAAACAAAATTAAATGTTTCAAAATTTTAATTCAGTTTAAAATGCTCACAAATATTTTAAATATAATATATTATAATATTATCTCTCTTTGATCTTTGTAGGTTTTTTAGTCTTATATTTTTTGTTTATTTTGAACGGAACAACAGCACTTTATTCTAACTCCTTCAATTAGATCTTTCCCTCATGTTTTATCTGATATATTTTATCTGATTTGAAAGTTGTTTCGAAACAATTTCCATACATTAACTAGCTTGGATAAATTTATTATTGTATATCTGTTGATTGATCGCTGCATAAATGTGCTTTCTAAACTTATCGACTATCTCTATAATGTATTTGATTTGATATATTTTATTGATGAATTTGAAAATATACTGGCCATCTCTTTTATCTGGTTCTAATAGAAATGGTTTTATAATAGAATGGTGACTGATAGATCAAATTTGGTATAACTAGTTTGATTTTTCCCCAATAAATTAAAATATTAAATTGATTTTGGTTATTTTATTAATAGTTTTGAGGTAATGATAAAAAAGAATTTATATGTATATGATTTTTATTTGTTGCCATGGCTTTCGGCATTTGATTGAATCAATAAAATAAGTTAACACTTGAGACTGAATTGATTTTGTCATGGATTTTCAAAAACCCAACAATGAAATCTGCAAATCAATAACTGTGATATGTAACCCAAAATATTTATCATAATCAAGATACAAATTCGATTTTAGAATTCAAGCAATTATCTTCAAATAGCCCAGTATCGTTTAAGATATCCTTCTTTCTATCAAACCACTAATTTATTGTTTTCCGATTTTTGCAAGATTCTTGTGATTTGTTTTGTGCTTATTGATGTCTATGTGAATCAATTTAACGTTTTCCCCCCATATTTTTATGTGAGTGGAATATTACCCTCAACTGTTCATGGTGATAATATCTCTCTATTCTTATTTCCTTTATATTGTTAATTTAATACCATTAATGATAAAATATAACGCAATTTTGCTTCATCAAATGTTGTTAGAAATAAGATCTTATTTTTATGTTTTTCAAATCTAAATCTCCAATCAAATAAAATATCAGCAATTGTTGAATAAAATAGCAATGGTTTTGTAATGAATTGTTATACAATTGTCGATAATTATTGGTGATTTATTCTGTTATAGATCGGTTGGAGAATTGATTAATCGAATTTTCATTTGATTGTTGTGTTGCCTATATTTTCCTAACATCATTTATCACAACAAGTACATGATGATGAAATAAAATAGTTTCATAGAATATTTTATCGGCATTTACCATTTACAACACCACCTCATTGCAACTCTAGTAATGATAATACAAATTAATCAATTATATTGAAATGTGTTTTCACAAATATCCAATAGCAATTATTATAAATGTTGTTTAATACATAATATTGGATATATTTATCGATATTGATATGCTTATCTTTTACAGTGAATGTTGTTGTATTGATTTACAATATTCTTATAAATACATCAACTATATTGTTGTTGTCAATAGTGATATTGTTATAAATATTGTTAGCATTGTAATATTAATAATTAATGACGTAATATGTGTCATTGGTATCACAATAATCGAGATTACGTTTCTTATTTAGTTCTTAACTGTACCGAAATACGAAAGCCCTCGATTAATACAATTCCAGAAATTCATTTTATCTAGATGGTTTGAGATCATTGGTTTGTTGATATGTTTTGCCAATATTCTTGTTATAGCTGTGAGTATTGTATTATATTCATAAACCTTCATATTTCATCATCATATACACTAGATTGATGTTAGCAATAAATTTGAAAAAGGAACCACAGAAGCACATAGCTTGGAAGTAAGTCATTTGTTAATCTATGAAATTGAAATTGTTTCTATAAATAGTAATTAAATTTTTCGATAATTATTGATTTTTTAAATCAATTAATATTTATGTGTGTGTGTATATATTGATGTATTTCATCAGATTTTCAATTGGATATTTATTATTTTATACATTTGTGAACAAATGTCGAAAAGTATCGCAATGGGAGTTCGAATTTATTTCAGTAAACAAGGTTGTCGATTGGAATTTGTGGTCACATTGTTAATATTGGTATGGCCTTGTTAAAACGTGTTTCAATGAATTGATATCGATATTTCAGACCATGAAAATAGTTGAAGCTGCAATCATGTATTCCAGGTAAGACGAGACGATTGATTTGGCTGTGATTAATTCAAAATTATGTTGTCAATGGATAATTAATTTATTCATAATTGTATTCATAAATAATTGATATAATATTATAAGGTGTAATTATTGATTGATTGATTTGATTTATACATTCAAAATTATGTTAACATGTTAATCGATATCAGAATATAAATCGATATCAGTTCACAAATATAATAGTTTAATAAATATAACCGCTAAAATTAATAAAAGAGATCCTAAAATAAAATTTAAATTTTAATGAATATAAAAATTAAGGCGTTGAAATTTCGTTTTCAGTGTTTAGAAAGAATTTTATACTTTGAAATCAAAAATCGAAGTTGAGAATTAAAAATGTTATTTGAAAAGTGCATAAAATACGTCAAATTGTAATTTTTTTGCACGTTATCAGGCACTTCTCTTATTTTTGGAGGTAGTTGAAAGAGTATTCTAAATTTTTATAATTTATTTATTAGAAAAGTATTATAACATAAATGAAACATGCTGAATTAATTTAATGAACTATTTAAAATTTAACGAGTTAGATACACAGGAATAAAAATGATCAAAAGTTCTTTCGATTTAATATATGCAAAAATTGGTAAAAAGTTTTGGGATTAGATTTGTGAATTGAAGTACGGTTTGAGTTATGTTCCTATTCTTCATCCTAAATATTTTAAATATTCTTATATATATATATTGTTTTATTACGAATCGTTGCAAAAATTGTATCAATATATCCTAACAACAATCCGTTTAATACTAAATAATAATAATCGAATTGTTAATAAATTTTTTAATAATAAAGTTATATAATAAATTATTTAATAAAGTTAATATAATTATATAATTGACAATGGAATTAGCAATTTAAAATAAATATTTTCCAATAAAATCATACGTGGTAGCAAAAATTCAAACATATAAAAGAAAATCATTGGAGAATAAAAATAATAAAATATCAATTTAAATCTTTAAGCATGACGAATAAAATTCTAATCGGTTTTTGGGAGAGGTTGCGTGCACCGAAGCAGTGAGCAATTCGGCCCTGCTTTTTCATGGTGGTCCATTTGTTGAAGGCATACATAGAGACCGCATCATGAAGTATATCGGAGAGTTTACCACGGTTATCAAAGTTGAAATGGAATGTTTTGTTATTATCCACTGTGAGTTTGAGCAAGATTTCCATATGGTGATTGTAAAATTCAGCGTCTATCTGTATTTTGCTAAGTTTTCGGGCGGCAAATCGTGTTTTTGTCCACCATGTGGCCGAAATCGTTTTCTTCTCCGTTTGGAGCTTATCAGAAATCCAGAGAAGTGCGGTTGCGAGATTGGCTGGGTCGGTCATTTTGTGAGTGAGAATATCTATTATGTGGTTTACCATGAATGTCCTAAATTCGTATAAATAGAGGTTCAGAAAAAGAGAACTGGCCATATTATAAGAAACCCCTAAAGCTCATTACTGAGTTCACAGTAAACCGTGAGACAAAGATAGTCTAATTCGCTCGACGATTGTATATGCCATAAAGCCAACCTTTAGAGTCTGTCATTGTCAATAAAAATAAGTCCGATATTATTAAATAAATAGTTTAAATATATAGTGTTATCATATCGAAATTTTTATGAGCGAAAATAGAAACACAATTGAAGGTGATGCTCAACAGTTGGGTTCAACAAGAAGTTCATTGCATATTGGATATACACCAAATTGTGGATATAGTAATGCGAATATATTGACGCATTCAATACAATTTCATGGTTTTTGTTCAAGTTCAATAAAATTAAAAAATATTTTGAAATTGAAATATACTCAAAATTTGTTTAAATGACATTATATTAGGTTGTAAATAAAGTTCGCGGACAAAATTGTAAATAAAAATTTGCCATCACGTTTTGCCATCGATTTATTC